>PVKC010009618.1:0-26505 GCA_004027635.1 Crocidura indochinensis | reverse complement strand
TTTGTCCTAGAGCAAGGCATGGGTGGGGAGTAGAGAGTAAGAGGGAAACATTGATGATGGTGACAGAAAAGGTGCACTGGTGAAGGAAGGTGTACATTGTATGACTTAAACCCAACAACGAACAACTTTGTAACCAGGTGTTAAAAAAAACAATTAATATGAAAACATTAAAAATATATTTAAAAAAGCTCTTAAAAAAGAAAATACCACAGAAATAGTCATTCTGGGAAGCTACTCTTAAAATTGATGCCAGTGGATCTGGCAGCCCTGGATTTGTGGACAATTCACACAACCACTTTCAATAGTCACTTTTAGCTCTTCAATCAAGAATGTCATGCTTGGATCATATGAGTATAACAACAATGTCAAAAGAGAGTCAAAGAATTACTTGTCGCTCTTTAGCCATAATCCTCACCTCTTTGGGAACTGGTTTCAAATAGTGGGGAGGTAACACAGTTGGTGGGCTAACACACACTCCAAATAAATATCCACTACATATCTTCCAGTTATGTTGCAGCACTCCATCAGATCCATCTCTGGCATCAGTCTCTAGTGTTGAGATTCCTTCTACATAACAGTAGTTTTCTGTTTGTTTGTTTGTTTGTTTTGTTTTGGGGGCTACATCTGGCGATGACGTTCAGGGCTCGTTGGCTCTGTGCTCAGAAATCGCTCCTGGCTTGGGGAATCAGTGGTTTGCAGGGATCTAAACCGGGTCCTTTTTGAATCAGCCACGTGCAAGTCAAATGCCCTATGGCTGTGCTACCACTCTAGCCCCAACAGTAGTTTTTGTGTCTCAGTATCTTTCTCTTACATAACTATGTTATCTCTTGCCCTGACTCCAAGTCTGTGTGAGATTTTGCTTCAGCTGCTATTAAAGAACTTGTGGTGAAAGAAAAAAAATGTCCATCTTGGGAATTATGTGTTTATTCAATCAATCTTTGATGATTAGATTTTAAGGCTCCTCTGACATAAGACCCGGAAGGAGAATATTTGAATCTTGACTTCAAAAGTTTTACAACGTTAGCCTATTTTGATTGAAAGATAATTAAGGAATGCTTATTAAGTGCCAAAACCTCATTATTAACTTAAAATTTAAGGAAAATAGAAAAAATTCTAATAGGGACTTCACAGTTGAGCTAAGTAAAAATAAAGACAAAAAATATATACTTGTGATTATAGTTATTGTTGCAGTGTTGCCTTTCAAATGCTTGACTTAAAGGATAGTATGATAAAGCAAATGCATTCTGGATAAAAGTATACATTTGCTTTTTATTGGGGAGGGGCACACCCTGCTGTGCTCAGGGCTTACTCCTATTCTGTGCTAAGTGATCTGTCCTGATGAATTTGGGAGACTAAATGGGGTATCAAGGATCAAACCCAAATAATTGCATGTAAGGCAAATACCCTACCCAGTGTACTATTGCTCTAGCTCTACAAGTGTGTTTTGTAGCAATAAGTAGTACAGAATGTCAGTATTCTGAGTGTTTGTTTGAATGAACTGATTTAATCATTGCAAAAACTTTTCTATATATCATCACCATCATTATCATCATGGTCATCGTTATTTCCATCCCAATCTTATAAAGAAGCTGGAGAGATTAAATAAATGTTAAATGGCTAGAATAGCCAGTAAATGATAAAACTAAGTTTCAGATCCATCATTATTTTTCCTATTCATTGTTACATTATATATCACATATATAAACATATGGTAGAATATATCTTGCTCCACCAATTGCCTGCTTATTTTCTATATACTAATGATAGAAAAGAGGAAAAAAAGTACTCTTTTTCTTACAGATTTAGTTTAATTTTTGTTTCAAAAGCATTTATTAACCAGCATCTATACAGTTAAAAAAATTAAGACATTTTAAAATTACTTATTAGGTTGAGTTGATATACTTTAAATATAAAATACCAATCTGCCATACATCAGTGACTGGCTTCATTTGAACAATAAAGATCTGCATTATGACTCCAGTCATGATGTTTAGCACAACACTATGATGGATAGAAAATAGACATACAATGCAAGATTTTTGAATCAGTGATTATATATGCAGGGATATGAAGCTAATAAATCCTATGAAACCAGGCCTCTTCTCAGCTCCATTGGGACTGAAACAGGAGTTGCTATGAATAAGTGAAAGAAGTAGCTTGAAAGAAGTAGCTTGAATGTGATACTTGGCAGCTGGATGACCCTGCTTCCTATTGGGTGTCTTATTTTGGAAAGTGAAGACCACCCACAAAGGGTCATTGGGCAAATGCCCACATTCCCAGTGAAATAAAGTGACCTTGGACAGAATTAATCTTATGTAATCATGACTACACTCATTAATCATTCACAATAAGCTCTTATTTATGAACTAATTTCAAAAAAGCATATTGAATCCATTTCCTCAAGTAAAAATGTAGTTGGGTAAATTATAAACAGCTAAATTATAGTCTTGGCACATGTACATTGTTTTGTTTCACATTTAGGATTATTTGCATCCTAGAGTGACCTAATACAATAGAAACATTCTGCAAAACACCATAGAGAGTGAATGTTTATAGAGACTTACAACTGATTTACATTTAAGGAGCAGAAAACTAATTGCAGAGAGACAATGCTACTAAAACATTAAACCTAAGGGACAGCTACAAATGAATGCTTGCAAGAATGTTGATATGACTGCTTGAAACTGAGACTTTTGAAATTAATTTCCACAACTAGAAATTAGAGTTTTATAAAGTGGCCTCAATGAATATGGATCTGTTTTAAACAACTTAGGGACAAAGAATCTGTTATATGAGAACATCTTGGTAATATTAGATTGATATCTGGAATTATGAGTGGTAATAATTATATCTTTATATTAGTATAAAACTTACAGTGTTATAAGAACAAAAACAGGTAGCTAACTAATGGTCAGTTCTCATCATAAATTGACTTGTTACCTTAATCATTTTTTTTTTTTTTGGTTTTTGGGCCACACCCGGTGGTGCTCAGGGGTCACTCCTGGCTGTCTGCTCAGAATAGCTCCTGGCAAGCATGGGGGACCATATGGGACACCGGGATTCGAACCAACCACCTTTGGTCCTGGAACAGCTGCTTGCCAGGCAAACTCCGCTGTGCTATCTCTCAAATAAGGACTTCACAGTTGAGCTAAGTAAAAATAAAGACAAAAAATATATACTTGTGATTATAGTTATTGTTGCAGTGTTGCCTTTCAAATGCTTGACTTAAAGGGTAGTATGATAAAGCACCTTAGTCATTTTTTGTCTCACTAATTTTTCTTCTTTTCTTTAAAAACCACAAATATATATGAGAAAGTTTTTCCAATGGTATTTTTAAAGCATTTAAAATAAAACACCTAAAAATTATTATCCAAACTTATATTACAAAAATGATGTTCTTTCATCTAAAATGCAATATTTTCTTTGAAATTATATATTGCTCTAATATTTTTATTTTCAAACTTTTGATGGCAAAGGGATTCTGAAAATTAATAAAAGTAATATTTTAGGCATTATGAGTATTATATTAGTCATCAACTCCTACATACTGTACACACTCCTTTAAAGTAATTTGCATCCATGTGCGTATACACACATATAATGACCTTTTTTCTCTGAGTGCTGTTTGTGGATTTGTTGTTTTGTCATGTGTTGACTGTGGTGATATCTATGAAGGTTTAAATGAAATTTATAGCATGCATCATGTATTGTAAGTCTGTCTGTCATATAATAATCAGCATGCAAAAAAAGCCACATATCTGGACTGTATATTTAAGTCTTGTAAGTAATCATACACAAAACAATGCAAAAATGTGAACATTGTATGGCAATTAATAACATCTCTGCCAGTGTAAATACGTTTTTTCCCCCATAAATCATTTCCAGCTTGTCAAAATGGATCTGTGCTGGCAAAGAAACAAGGGTAATGTTTCAATTTTCTCCATCTGGCAAGAAATTTTCTGTTAGATTTCCTTCTTCCCTTTTTCAGTTACAGAATTTATATGAGCAACTACATAAAGTTTGATTAAGAAAGGGTGCATTGAGATAGGATATAAAACAATGCTGAATATTAGGAACTTGACTCTGAATAACTGCTTCAAATTGTACATTCAAGTCACATGTGCATGGAACAGAAAATATTTGGTTGTTGAAGCATAAAAATGATTTCCTTTGTAGCAAAACATTGCTCTCATTAAATAAAGCACAACTTTCTTTTAAAATGTTTTCCCGTTAGGGTTTGAATATATTTTAACTTGTTTGGAGTAATTTCTTCTACTGATTGAGGATGCATTTAAATCTTAAATTTTTTTTATCATATCAATTTAGAACATTGCAGAAATTCCACTAGCATGTACACACATAAATTTTCAATATGGATCTAGAAAAAAATTTACCCTTTCATGTCTTGATCTGAATAGACTAGGCATGTTAAGTATACTTTGTGCTTATAGATCTCCAACAGTCGTAGTATTTTTTAAATTTGTTTCTGTATCTGCTTTTATGCCATACCCTGGGCGTTACTAGGTCACTACTTGTATGGCTCAGGAGACATATGCAGTGCTAGGGTTTTTGACTGTGTGCAAGGTAAGAGCCTTACCCACTACATGATCTTTATGCTCCAAATTATTGTTGCTTCCAAATTCAAAAATATCTATGTTACTTTTACAAGAGAATCTGAATTCATTTCCAAACACCACGTATTTTCACATATACTAGTGGGTAATACTATAATTTCTCTTACTGTGTGTATCAAAAATATTAGCACCGATATAACAAATTCTCCCTATTTACACCATATATTTGAGTACATGTGAAACTTATGAAAAAATGTAGCAATATTATAACCATGTCAGCAGTGGTCTGCATAACATCCCTTCCCAAATATCTATGCATTTAGAATGGCATGAATAATTAGAAGCACAGAAAATTTGATTCTTTTATATCAGATCTTGAACTATTGTATAAAATGTCTTGAATAGCTCATTTTTTCCATTTAAAATAAGTGATTATTAATATTTGTAAGTTCCATAATTGTACTCTTGTAAGAAAAAAGAGAGGAAGGTAAAGAACTGTGATTCTGGTTGGAGAATTTTCAAGCAGATGATCAACAATTGTGGCCACAAACCCCTTGATAAATTTGTACAAATGAATGAACTGTGAGCATTTTCCCCAGGAGGGTGATCAGTACAGTGTCTCTGCTCACACAAGCAACCCAGTGTTTGCATTTGTTGTATATGACTTTCTCCATCACATAGGTCATTGAAGAGGTGGCTCCAGTACATGGCTATTAATCATTTAGGGCCAGCATGCTTCAGTTTTAACTTACCCTTGTTGAGGATAGTTTAACTGAACATATGGAACATTATTTGTCTTGCACTCCACAGAGACCTCTAGAATGTCAGGACACAACAGATGATTAAAGGATTGAGAAGCAACCTTCACTCTGAATATATCTTTGTCTTAAATTGTCAGATCAGAACTTCAATGCAATTTGACAGTTTGGTTTTCTTTCACTTATGTTTTATGGGCATGTGCTGTAAGTAACTTGTATAAAACTTTATCTATGAAAATAGCTAGGAATAAGGGCCTAGACATTGAAATATGATTAAAGAAATAACTTATTCTTCCCATTATCACTTCCCTACATTCCCCCATTCCCACCCTGTCTGTGAGCAGACCTGTTTTTCCAACTATAGCTTACATCATTCACTTTTATTTGGTATTTGGGGGGGGGGCGGTGTCACACCCAGTGGCACTCAGGGGTTACTCCTGACTCTTAGCTCAGAAATTGCTCCTTGCTCGGTGGACCATATGGGATGCCATGAATCATACCCATGTCTATCCTGGGCCAGCCACGTGCAAGGCAAACGCCCTACCACTGTGCTACCATGCTGGCCCCTACATCATTCACTTTTATAAATGCCTCTCCACATTAAGGAAAATTATCCTCAGTTTTTAGTAATATTGTTTAAATATGATTTTCCTTCTCCCTGTGACATCATCCTATTATATTAATAAAACTTTATGTGCAGAATTTTCAGGTTACCAAAACCTTGCAACAAACGAATTGCTAGAACTACAGGCAAAGAAATTCTTCAAAAATCAAGAAATAATTTTTTGTTGAGCTCATAATATTAACATATTAAAATATTCAAAGAAAGGATATTTTAATCTAAAAATTAGTAAAGTCATAATGAAGAGCATTATGTAACAAGCATTTTATGCTAAAATTAGAAATATACTACATTTAATTAAAATTACATAAATATATGAGCTAAAGATCTCTCAATATGTGAAGGCAATGGTGGAAAACATTGGGAAAGAGAAAGGTTGGCATTTGAGTCATTTATTCACAAAATTAAGGATCATTTGTTCTTTCAGGGCCTGACTTGACTAGAAGGAGGGAAGCGAGATGGGAAACTTGATTTGCCTCTGAGAACCTTAGTTTTCCCTCTTCTTTCACTTTCTTGTGATTGGGCAGCAACTCTGTAAAAGACTACATTTTTCAGGGTCAGATTGCTTCCCTTGTTTTGAGAAATTGTGACATTCATTTTCCACAGAGCAAAAAGTTGGGCCAAATAGGTGTTCATGGTTACTTCCAGCTTCTAAGTGCTGTTGATTTTTAATCTTCCTTAGTCTATGCTTGTTATCTTTAAACTGGGAAAACTTATTTGTATTGCTCTGTCAAGTCATAAGGAAAGTCTTCATATCAAGAGCAAGCTTTTCTTTACTCTCAGCTGCTGAATTGCACTTGTAGATATTCAATCCCACATTTGAGGAAAGATTAACTAGTAGCTGACTTTCTTCTAAAAAGAAGGCCACTGACAAAATTTGTATGTGAAGTCCCACTGTGATTTGTAATTACTTTGTTGTAGTATTCTTATTTGAGTGGTCTAAAGGTTATCATCAGCAATGAGCTAGTTATTGGAAGCCTTATAAACGCAAGGAAATTAAGCTGCATTTTCTTAATAAAACAAAGTAAAAATAAGTGAAAGAACAAGTTATGAGCAAGTAGAATGCTTACAAACATTGGGGACCAATTCCTGTATGATCATTTCCACACATGGCTCTTGTTTAGTTGGAACAATCCTCTCTAGGATACTTTATAGAGAATGGGTATCTGCATCTGTGTAGACATATAAATACATATATCCATGATATGTTCTAAATTGATTTTTAGTGGAATTATCCTTTTCTCTTAGGGAATAGTTTCATTTTCTTGCTACTGCATTTAATCAGAAGTTAAAACATATTTTGCTCATTCAAATCACTAAGAGATTAACATAATTTCTAGAGAAATTGTGAGCTGTAATTTATCTATTTTAACTTTTACCAATAGGTAAACTGAGACGTAGAATGTTTATTTGATTTGCATAAAATTTAAACCAATAACATGCTTTCAGGCCCTGATTTGATGTTGAAGAACCTAGGTTCTGCATTTAGCATGTAGAAACTTTTCAAGTCCATTTCCTCAACAATCTGGACAAATAACACTTCTTATAGGATGATTGGGTACATATAAAAATAATGTAATGAATGTTTTGAGCTTTCTGGTCATTTTATGGTTAAATATAACCAATTTTATATTTAATAAGAGTTTTTCCATTTAATGTTATTTCATTTAAACTGTGCTGTCTAATTTACTAGATTTGATTGATCTATTGATATCCTCTTTTCATTCTTAATAGTATTAATTAGAGTAGTAAAAGAAAAAAGAACAAAACTTAATTTCCTCTAGAGTCCTAAGGGATTTGTGTGGGTCAATTTATTAATGAAATGTGAAGAGCATTTGGCAAACCCACCAAATGAGACAAAGCATTGTAAAGAGCCTTTAGAAAGAATTGGTATCTAATGTTAATGTCTGTGGAATGGAACTGTCATAGGATAATGGCCTTTTGATGGCACAGAAAATGCCAAGGCAGAGATAAGACATTTATTTTTAAAGCACTAGACAATCACCTTTGGATAGTGTCCTTCTACCAGGTCTTTATTTCTAATAGACCAATAATTGATATGGATGTAATTATTTTTCTTGATGGATATGATATAATAGGCAATGGCCTTGTTCACTCTGTAAAATCATTGAGTAGCTGCGTCCTAAGTGGTCAGCAGAATGAACTTTTTATCCTGTATTCACTCCAATCAGACTTTTTTAGTGTCTATTATTTTTCCCCTCTGTACATCAAGTATAGTTATATGTATTTTTTTCTCTAAATACCAAGTACTATTTTCTGGCATATCACTAGACCCAGTGCTTCCTTTTCTTGTATAGCATCATTTCAGGCAAGCTATAACACTGAGCCTATAGCTATTCCAGTGACCTAACTACTGACTCAATATTTTTTTAAGTTCTTCCTAAGTGAAAACCTCTGTGTATGCATGTATGAGTACATATATGATGCAGTATGTGCTTTCAATGTCAGTATATCATCTTTGCAGATGATTTTTTAAAAACCATAGTACAAAAGCTTAAACTATGTAAAATTTTCAAAAAATTATTCCTGCTGAAATAAAATACTTATTGTAAGTACTTTGAAAATACTTTTAATAATAAATTCAACTGTAAAGTCAATTCTACAGAATTATGATTCTATAGATCTTATTATTCAGAAAAAATCATGTTTTTACTATTTTCATATACACACGCACACACAAGCACAGGCTCATGAGTACTAGTACGAGTGACAGGAGATACCCAGCACCATCAATGTGTAACTGGTTACTGTCACTCTTTTACAGAGAGTAATGAAAGGCTAGTAAAATGTCTCTTAGTTGTTATTAATCTTATTCCAAGGAAACATGAGACGACCTAGGTGGTTTGGATTGACTTTTTATTTGTATGAGTGCAGTAATTTCACTCACACACTATCTTGAATGTATGCTTAATGGATTTCAGCTTAATGGATTTCACGAGTCAAGTTATGGTCTTGCTACAATAAAGTGTATTTCATAATGCTGGAGGATAATACAACAAAAACAAAAAGGCCTTTGACCGTATTCTTGCCTACCCATAAACTCCATCAAGCTTGAATGGCAAGAGGACGGTTTCATCTTTTGTCTCTTGTCCTAAACTTCTCCGATACATGTCTTGAATTTTTATTCAAATTACTTTGGGTTTTAATTTATTCAGTCAAATGTCAACCAAGTGTTGTTTATCCTGTGGATTACATTCATGCTCACTGCAGAATTCTCTAACATTTGATTTCTAATTATTTTCTTGTTTATCCATGTGGTAGGATGTTTTGAATATTACCTTCTGACCATTGACCAGTTGGAATGATAATTTTTTTTCTTTTCTAAGCATCTGGTTGTAAAATTTGGCAATAGTGCCTTAGTAAATTTAATGACTATGTTGCTACTGCTTTTATTCTATACACCACTATCTTCCTTATACATTGTACTTAAACAATCCTATTCTGTTTGGCTGTTAGAATCCTGTATTGTTTCCAATGTGTAACTTCAACCTTCTTGACATTCCTGCCTACAGGCTGTACAAAATTGTCTTGGAGTACTTCTCCTGCCTTTTGAATGTGAAAGAAAAAGAAAAACAAAGTTGACTCAAGAAGTTAGGAAGCTTGTTTTATAAGACAGATCCATCTTGAGTTCCTGCCTGCTTCCTTCCACCATCTCACAATTTATTTTTTAACCTTTTTTCTTTTACATTTCCCTAATTCTCTTGTAAGTAAGAGGAACTCAACTCTGAACAAGACAAAGACCTTTGCATTGAACAGGTAAAAGCTTATGGGAAGTGAAGCATATTAGAAGATAAAAAATAGACAAAATAAGAAATTTGATAGCATGTCAAAAGGTACAGAATAATATATAATAATATATATATATTGATGAGTAAGGTTATTTAGTTATACTACATTAAATTATGGGTAAGGTTAAGTAGTAAATAGCACAGAAAGGCTTTAGTGCAAAAGTATAATTTGAGCACAGATTTGAAGGAATTGAGAACGTCCATCATATAAACAGAAGAAGGAAGAAAATCTTCATCAGAGTAAAAAACATGACACATGGTCTATGAAAAGAATATTAAAGAAGTCAGCTTGTCTGAGGAAGATAGAGGATTGAGAAACATCATGGAGAGAAGAAAAGACACAAGTGGAGAAAAGAAAAGACTGAGTAGAAGAAAAGTATGTTATGTAATGTTGGGCCTTATGTACATTGTAACTAGTGAGTCGCAGTGTGGCATCCAACCTGCAACGGATAATACATTGCATAAAAATGTGATCTGATCTACTTTAAGAAGAAAGATTGTGGCTAAGAAAAACCATAGTGAGAGCTAAGAAGCATAGAGAATCAATAGTGGAATTGAACGTGTTGGCAAAATTTTGATAAGAATGGCGATGACCATGACCATTAGGTACCATTGAAAACTAAAAACATTTTAGTTGATCAAAATTCAAAAATATAAAAATTCTTGATATTTGGAAGGGTCGGCCAGCAAGAATGTGAGATAGAGAGGGATTAAATATAACCACAGGTATTTTATCTTAGCAACTGGAAGGAAAAGTCAACGACTGATAGGATCCTGGAGTACAGCAGCGGGGGCACTTTCCCCGAATGAGGCAGAATAAGGTTTGATTCCCTAGTGCCCTGCATGGTTCCCTGAACACTGCCAGAAGTAATTACACCGTCCGGGAATAACCCTAAACATTGTCAGGTATGACCACAAAATAAATAAACAGAAAATCAAACAAACTGCTCTAAGTAACACTGCTAATGGAAGAGATGTTGGAAGAAGTTCAGCTTTGAAATGTATTTAGGTTAAATACAATTAACAATTAGGTTAAATACAATTTCAATTAGAGTGAAAATGTTGATTAGCCTAAAGTTTGAAGGGGTCCATTGTAGAGTTTTTCTTGGAGATTATAGCATTAAGATATTTCTAAAAACATGCAGAGTCATAGTATCCTTTGAGCTCCTCCAGGAGGGACCTCAAGAGTAAGTCCTGAGTACCACTGGGTGGTACTCCCCCAAAACATCCCGCTGACTAAAACAAAATCATGACACTATTATAATGCTAAGAAGCAATTCTAGAGAAGAGAGGACACTTGAGAAATGATACCTATTGCCCTTAATTCCTATTCTTAGACTTTAGTAAATTAGTGAGAAGAGAAATTAGCAAAGAAAAGAAAGAACAAAACACCAGAAAATTTGGAGAAATATCAAGGAAGTAACTGCCCTGAGATTAACATGAAAATGAAATGAAGAGTCACACATATATTTCTCACTTTCCCACCCACTGGTTGAATGTTGAAAGACTCTGAGAACCTTGAAGAGGGCAAACTAATGAAGTGTGAGGAGTCTGATTGCTGGATGGCTGCATGAAGATGGAGCCTTACTGCCAACCTAGTGTAGGCTGAGGGCAATAAGTAACAAAAATAACATTTCTTTGAATTAAACCTTTGAGATTTTGAGTTTTTTTTAAAAATAGATGTTAGCCTACCCTGAGCAAAGCAACAATTGAAATAATTTAATAGGCAAAAGTCTCTCATCTTGAGACTTTTACCACATTTGTTAGAATATATATATATGACTGTTATTCATTATTAATAAGTCACTAAAGAAGTACTTTCATTGAGAAATACTTGAAGTTTGGATCATATATTTAGGGAAATATATATATATATATATATTTTTTTTTTTGGTTTTTGGGTCACACCCAGTGACGCTCAGGGGTTACTACTCCTGGCTATGCGCTCAGAAGTCACTCCTGGCAGGCACGGGGGACCATATGGGAACCGGGGGATCGAACTGCAGTCCGTCCTAGGTTAGCACAAGGCAAGGCAGGCACCTTACCTTTAGCGCCACCGCCCGGCCCCCGGAAATATATTTTTTAATTTAATTTATTTTTATTATTAAATTTAATTTTATTGAAATTATTGTGATCTACAAAGTACTTCATAGTTGAATTTCAGATATACAATCAATCAGGGCCATTACCACCATCAAGTTGAACTACTCCATCTATGATCCTAGTGTACAACCTATACCACCTCCTTCTGTACCTAAGGCCTGTCAATATGACAGGTCCATTTAAATTTAGAATCTTAAATTTTAGTTTTTTGATTCTATTGTCATTGACTTTGGCTTGATATTTAGTTCTGTCTTTTTATTTTTTTAACCAATGCATCTGAGACCACTTAGCCCTTGGACCATTCTTTTCTTTTCCTTTTTTCTTATGTTTATGGAGAAAAGGCAAAAATATGTGGTAAAACAAAGAAATCTGTATCCCAAGATTCTATGAGAAAGAGGAAGCCTTTATTTAAAATATAAAAAGAAAAAATAATAAGAAAACAAAAGAAAAAAAGAAGTGTGAATTTGTGGAAGGGGCAGGGTTTTTTTGTTTCTGTTTGTTTGTTTTGGTTTGTTTTTGGTTTGTTTATTTTGCATAGGCACAGTAAAAGTTGAGGAAAATTGAAAGGAAAATCCTTTGACCTAAAAACAGGGAGACCCTATCCATGAAGCATTCTGTTTATAAAACCAACCATATAGGATCTAGGTAAACTAAGTTGGCTAACCCCAAAATCTTTCTTTGTGGTCCCAGTAAAAGTCTTCTTAATCATGGTTGTCAAAGTCAGGTTTCTTTAATTAGAGATCCTGGTATTTGCACATATCTATGTTGAAGTAAGAGTGACACAGAGCATGTTTTAGTTTCATCTCACTATTAGCTGGTGGTACAGGAGCCCTTCCCTGAAAGCAAGTTGTTGCTGTTTTCAAGTTGTCAGGATGTCATATGAACCCACTCTGTAGCAAATTGGTGCCCGGGCAGCATTAGGGCCTTCCCTAGTAGAAGTTCAATTTTTGGTGTGGGTGCCAAAAAAAAAAAAAATAAGTAAAAGTGCCTGTTCCATATATAGATTTCAATGTTAGGGTCCAATTGTCTGAAACCTAAGCCAAGTAACTGCAATATAAAATTTATGAGTTCCTATCCATATTAGATAAGAACTTGTTTACATACTAAGATTTCCCATGTTAATGTGCCTATGCAAAAAGAACAAAACAACATGATAATACTGGTGCATATGGGAGTAAAAATAATAAGTTAAACAATCCCTATAACCCGGTTCTAACATGAACTCAGACCCCAAGAGAAACTTATCTACCAGAATTTCCTACTAAATAGATCACCTCAGAAAAGGAATGGGGAAAAATACTCTCTACATAAGGAAATAGACAATACAAGCTATGCCTATTAAGAAAATGCATCTAAGGAAACATACATATCCCCTGTAAGTCTTTTGAAATAGTCTGGGGGTGGTGGTAGTGGTGGTGGTGGTGGTGGTGGTGGTGGTGGTGGAGGTGGTGGTTGTGGTGATAAAATTCGGAGCACTACTTCATCCTGCGGAGTCTAAAAAATGACTCCCAGCAGTCATGGATCAAGAAATGTCCTTGAGCTGGGGTGGTTCTCGAGAATTGAATCTGATAGTGAGCAACAGTCCACAGCAAAGAGCGGTGGGAGAAAAGCAGCCACCTAGAGCAAATCAACAGCAGCAGCAGTGGTGGTGGCAACTTCTCAGGTTGAGGCAAGGCAGATTGGGAATCTGTCTTTTGCTTTGGAATTGGTTGGCAGCTGGTTGGGGTGGGGGGAGCGTTCCTGTTCCTGAAGAGTTAAAAACTAAGGGTAAAATGGGTTAAATAGGAAGAAATAACATATTGGGAGTGAGAGAGTGAAGGGATAGAAAATAATTTGTAAAGTGGGAGATAAGGGGTTAAGGTTTTATATAACAGTGGGAGGACTATATACAACATAGATCAACATTATGTATATTACAGATGGGCATTAAATACACAAAACAGTGATCAACACATATACATGTACATGTACATGCACACCTTTAGACAGACACTGAGAATGAATCCATGGATTGCATATGAAAAGCTGACCCAGGTGGAATAGGTAAGAACACTTAAAAATGTATATAGGGAAACAGTTGCACTAGCATTACGGAGAGTAGAAGAAGGGGAAGAGGGATGAATGCTGGGAACAAGAGTTGAGGGAGGACAACACTGGTGGTGGGAATGTCCCTCATTCATTACTACTATGTGCCTTAATATTACTGTGAAAGATTTGTAATTTACTTTAACCACAATAAAAAGAAAGGAAAAAAATAAAGCTGGCAATTCAGATGTAAAGGTTTTCCATTTTCTCTGCAATTTATCATTGGTGAAGGTAAACTTTACTGAAGAAAGGATTCCTGAGTTAGATTGTGCATAGAGCATTCTTAAAACAAGCATAATTTTCAAGTCTAGAATACTAAATGATATGGTAATACGTATTGTAGTCTACACCATGAAGTATTGTCTAGTGAGTCTGGAGCATTCAGATTCATTTCTTGAATCAAATTGAAATCATGAGCATTGTGATATAATGGTAAACTACCTTGAATTAAAAATAAATTGCAATAGGAACTCAATGAATAAGTACTTTAGAGGTGTCTTTGGCATGCAGTTCTGTATTCCATTGTTATCTGTGGACATATCTGTTATCTGTGGACATAGATATTAGATCATATTAACAGCATAGTAAAATGGAAAATAAATTAATTTTTATCATATCTTAAAGAGCACTATCTTTTGAGTCTAATGCACTATAGCACTGCAATCGAAAGTAGGGTGACCAACCTATATCTCCAAGTATCACAGTAAACAAAAAGATCAAAGAGTTATTATAGACATTATTAAAACTAAGACACTAAAACTTTTTATAGCAAGTACTGTAGTAGGAGTCCATGACTTCCAAATGCACTCTGCACCTGATTCTGTCTATAAAAGCATGATAACATTATTATAGACATCCATAAAGATCAGTTGATTGTATACTTGCTCAATCTGAACAGCTGAATTCACTTGCTGAACTTTTCTTTGAAGTATAGAAGAGAATTTAAGCTTTTGTGTTTCTCCTCTTCCACTCAGTTCCTTTTGGAAACAAATTACCTTTTTTAGAAATAATTTATATTTTCTTGAAATGGACCAGGAAAAATATTTCCAGTTTAGATATTGGAAAATTTCTGAAAAGTCTATTTCCAACTTGAACTAAGGTGAACTAAGATGGCTATGGCTTATTCTTGATGCTCATATTTAAATATGTCTTAAAAATATATTGCCTTGCATGCAACTAATGAGTTGCATGGAATCCCATGTTGTCCTCTAAACCCCATCAAGAGTGATCTCTGAGAATACAGCCAGGAACAGTTCCTGAAGAAATCTGAGTGTAACCACAAAACAGAATCAAAGATTCTATTATTGGTGGAAAACTATGTTTCTTATCTTTATCATTGGTCAATTTTTGATCAGTTACTGTGATTAAAATATTTACCTTTGTTCAAGTGATGTATATGGAGTTGGCTTTTGGAGAATTGATTAAAATTTGTGAATCGTGCCCCATGAATTCATTCAACATGTCTGCACTTGTCCAGCTCCATAAACTAAATCTATTTTTGAAAAAGATTAAACCAAACAATGAAAAATTATGAGTAAAATGGCTATATGACTGAAAGCTGGTAATATCAGGATGAAAGGCAGGCCAAGTACCTGTCCTCTTGAAACCAACCCAGCTGCAGCCACCACCCATAACTGCCACTTCCCTAACAGCCCAGATTCATCACTCTATTATTTGTAGAGAAAGCAAACCAACCAAAACTCCAGGTATGTTGGTAATATTTGTGTTGATATCACCAAGATATTTCTGAAGTATGGGCTCTCTCTCCCTGCCTTTTATTCCAGAAGGCCTAGCAGCCAAAACAACAACAATAACAACCAAACAAAAGCAAACAAATAAAAAAAACTACCCCAGAAAAAAGTATCCGTCATACTGCTGGAATTCCTGGACTACAAGACAATTCCAATATTTTTTAATACTGTCATCCCAGAAGTAACAATTTCTTAATAACCTCATTGCAAGATACAATAATTTTCAAGATTTTTCATGTTGTTTGTTTCTTTCTTTCCTCCCTTTACCTTCTTTCTTCTTTGATTCTTTGTTTCTTTTTTCTTTCTTTCTTTCTTTCTTTCTTTCTTTCTTTCTTTCTTTCTTTCTTTCTTTCTTTCTTTCTTTCTTTCTTTCTCTTTCTTTCTTTCTTTCTTTCTTTCTTTCTTCTTTCTTTCTCTTTCTTTCTTTCTCTCTTTCTTTCTTCCTTCTTTCTTTCTTTCTTCCTTCTTTCTTTCTTTCTTTTCTCTTTTTATTCTTTCTTTCTTTCTCATTTTTCTCTTTTTTTATTCTTTTTCTTTCTTTCTTCTTTCTTTCTTTGTTTCTTTGTTTCTTTCTTTGTTTCTTTGTTTCTTTGTTTCTTTCTTTTCTTTCTTCTTTTCTTTTTTTCTTTCTTTCTTTCGTTGTGGTAACAGGGAATGCATAGGTAATTATGAATGATGGTAATAGGATCTCCCAGGCTGTAATTTGCAATGCCCAATGGACCTGTGCTGTGTCAACCAAGTTAGCCAGTGAAACTTAACTTACACCTTCCTGGAATGTTCAGGACCAAATGTATTCCCCCTAGCTGATGAATGGGAAAGGACAAGTCCCAGTCAACACTATATTCCATTCCAGCAATGCTTATATAGAACAAGAGGCACTGGGAAGTACTAGCAGGATGATAGGATCTGGGTCATAGCAAAAGGATAGCCAGAGGAAGTGAGATACCAGCGAGAAGATGAGAACAAACTGGTGCTTAAGAGTGTCTAGAGAGCTACACAGTGGGCAGTAAAAGTGGCCTGTAAACATCCTTAACCAGACCTTTCTATGAACAAGGAACAATGGCCTAGAGTTAAGCCTGAGACTAATCATGGGTTGATGGTGCCCCTCTTTGAAGTAGTGTCTCTGAAGTTTTCATTATCAAAGGGACTCTCCAGGGCAGTTGCTCTATAGGATCCCTTAAAACAGTTGTTTTATGGGGTTCCTTCTGCCCGGTGGTCTGGGAACAGCCTCACAGTGGGACAATCCAACATTGTAATGACAGGGATTATACTGACACCACTGCAGTCAAGGTATACTCCTCAACCACTGTAATAGCACTCTAGCCTCTCTTACATTGCATTGATTTATTTAATAAACAATAAAGACAGCATAATATCATGCATAATCTAAAAAGGAAAGTCACATCTTTATATCTCAGAAGAAGTAGTATTTTGAATAAGAAAACCTATGAAGGAAAAAAATCCCATTGACAGTTGAAGACTTTTCAGGGTCCCAAAGGGAAAAAACAAGCCATGGTCGCACTAGTTATTATCCATTTTGTAGCCACAGAATCTATTGGTTTTCACATTCTCGTATTTTGCAGTATATTAACAACCATAAGGAAAAATATTAAATGGAAAAGTGGTCTGATATGTGTCAATAAGAAGGCTGCTTAGGAAAAGCTTTCTGCCACACCGACTCGCAGAGTGCTGACTTACATGATTTCATAAACTCGGTTATCCTCTTGCAGAGTTATCTAGTGTTTAAAATGTAATAAGAGTTAGAGGCTTTTTCTTTGTTTTCACTGTGAAAAACTGTGTTTCCTTTAGAGGAGCTCACAATTTATATACTGAAAATATATAAAAGAATTATGTGTCAACAAAATGGTGTTTAAGGTTTTAAATCATCCTAACAGTCAGTCCTGAGACTTCCTCACTAGACATCTCAGAGACTTTATGAAAGTTTTATTCTACAATTCCCTGCTTGCCTTTACTCTTAGCTGCTTCTTCCAGCTATTCATATAGTTTGAAAAATAGGGTTTATATGCTTTAAGTTGCAAGGCATTTAGAATTTTCATAATCTCTTTATTGTGGCTGAAACAGTCAAAAAATGAAGTCTACTGTTGATAATAATTCACTGTTCTCTTGCTAGATTAACTAGGGCAAGATGCTAGAACTGTGACAACTATAAAATAGTCAAGTGCTCCATTTTGTTAAAAGGAAACTTTTGTTATATGCAAGATATAAGATAATTGAATCAGTTTCAAAATTTTGCAAAGTTCATGGAATAGGATATGAAACTTAAAACTGAGTCATTAAGTTAGGGTCTTTATCACAGAGATCCAGATTTTTTTACCTTGATACTTTACTATCCTTTATACGAACTTTTGGGTAATTATTGAATCTTTGCTTAATCTACACAAGGTATTAATCTTAATTTATCTATATCTCAAACTGTACATGACAAAAATTTTAGATCCAGCTATTCACGAGATAAAAAGTGGATTTAAAAATTCCCTTTTAGGGGTTGTGTAGATAGTAGAGGGTAGTGCACTTGCCTTATGTGCAGCTGATCCAGGATTGATCCCTGGAATCACATATGGCTCTTCAAGTCCACTAGGAATGATCTCTGAGCATAAAAACAGAAGTAATTCCTGCATAACACCATTTGTAGTCCCCAAACAAACAAAATTTTCCCTTGATTACAAATAAAGTGCCCTGAGGATACAATTCAAAGAACTTAAGTATATGTTTAATTGGGGGCCTCTGAATTGAATCCCAAGTACTGAATGGTTGGTTCCCTTTTGGAACCACTTTCGAGAGTGACTGCTAAGAAATGTTTTCTTGAGGCAGAGTAGTGGCTCAAGCAGTATGGTGTTTGCCTTGCCTGCGCTAGCCTAGGACAGACCACAGTTTGATCCTCCTGCATCCTATATGGTCCCCCAAGCCAGGAGCGCTTTAACCTTAAAATTATTTTTTGGTAAAGACTTGTCATGATTTTTCTTTATATAACGACCTTTCAAAATTTGCCACTTACTTATTTTCTGTATTCCTTAGTTCAAAACACAAGCTTGGTGGGAATTTTTTCTCTTATGATCTACTATATTATTGATCCAAATCATTGAATTAGGCTGAGAAATCAGAACTAATAAAGAAGAGGGTCAGAAAAAAATTGTTAGAAAATCTGAATTACATATTGTTTACTTTTTTTGAAACTTCAAATTTTAAGCCGAGAGTGGTAGGAAGAAAGAGTGAAGGAAGCAGGATTCAGGTTAGAACACTAAATGAATGAGAAACCATTAGATATTGCAGGCAGATAAAAGATGTACATGAAAATAAGACTAGAGGCAGAGAAACAAGAGCAGGTGATAGTCAAGCAAGATATTAAAAGAATCCAACTACTATTCAGTAATGTAGTTCATTAGTAGAGCACTTTCCTTGCGTATGTGAAACCCTGACTTCAATCCCTAGCATTTTACACATGCAAACACACACACACACATACACATACACACACACACACACACACACACACATATATATATATATATATATATATATACAAGCACACACAACTCAATAAAAGTATATCAAGTATAAAATGCAAATAGAAATGTACAGGAAATAAGATACTTAATGAGCAATGCTTGAGATATATAAATATAAAATATATAACTAAAATAAAATATTAAGACATATTGCATAAAGCAGAGAAAAAGAAAGCTTCTGTTTGATCAACTTGATATATGGTGACATTTTTAGTTGAGATGTATAAGAAACAAATGAATATAACTTTGGGAGTGGGAGATTTCTTGTATTGGAGGTATATGTTAACTAAGTCTAGTAGAATTAATTTCCACAACTGAAGAGGGAGAGGATGCTGTTATAATCAATGAAGTGATTCAAATAACTACTCTTCGATGACTGTCAAAATGCGGTTGGAAGTTGAAGAGGTACATCTTCAAGGTTAAAAAAGGAAAACCAAAGATTCATCCAAAAGGGGACTAGAAAACAATCTTTCAGTTAGAAACAGCCATTATCACCTTGTGTATCAGTAACCATATCCTTTCCATTTAAGACATTGCTGGATCACCAGTAAAATAATTAGGTTTAAACTCTGGTACTTTAGTAAAAGAATATTTATTACAGTAATAGATAAATAAAGCTGTTCATGCCTTCTTCAAATCAGTGTCTACTCTAAGGGTACTCTATTAAATATGTTAGGAGATAAAATTTGCTTACTACCTGCAAACAGCTGTGATAAATGGGTAAATTTCTTTGAAATATATGGTAAGTACAAAAATTGAGGCTAGTAAACAAAAGGAAGAAATATTTACCAATTGACAGAGTAGAATAAATGATTCCTTTTCTCTACATGAAAGATGGTAGTGAAAGATGAGCTGTAAAATATGTGCGGACTAAAATTTTAATAAGATTTAATAGTATATAAAATGGGGTAGGGGGCCTTACAGACAGTATAACAGTCTAATTAATATGCACTTATTAGGTGCATGCCTAATTTGTACTCTACTTATTTGATTCCTAGCACCACGTGGTTCCCTGAGCATCACTGAAAGCAGTCGAAAAGTATATAGCACTGCAAAGATAGTCCAGTTAGTCCTTGCTACTACAGGCAGCATTGTATTCTCAAGCCTTTGCATTGGACCACTGACAATGGTTGACCAAGAATTGCTAATGGAACCTCTTGGCTTGGGGGTCACTTCCCCCCAAGCAAAGCAAGCATGTAGGGGATTCAAACAGCTCAGTGAATAGGGTGTACATTTTGCATGCACTGGCACCAAAGTTCAAAAATAACAGGAACCACTTCCAGCCTCTATTTATCCATGAGACCACCAACTGTGGGCCTGCAATTCCCCACATATTGCCATCTGCTTTTGAGAAACACTGGGCCCAGTTGGTTGACTAACACTGAAAACGGCCACAGGGCCACTGTGCACTTCTTGAGAGATGTACCCTAAATAACCTATTCAAATATCTCAGTCAAGTAAAATGTTAAAAAGATTGAAGAGAAGTACAACATAAAAGAATACACAATGTTTTATATTCCTATAGGTTCCTTTAAAAATTTTTTCTCAATGAAAATTTTTTGGTTCTTTTAAATAGAAATAGACTGTGGTTTTACTTAGGGGTCCTTTTAGCTATAGGTTATAGAACAACCAAAATCAAAAGTTGCTTAAAGTTAGGTAATTTATTACTCATGCCTTATTTAATAATGGCTTCAAGAATTTAAAAAAGTAAAAAAATATATCTTTTTAATTTAGTTCTTGCATTGCTCATTCAATCGTGAAATTGTTGGGTTTATTTGGGGGGGATGCTAAGATAGATACTGATTATGATATAAGTAAAGTTATGTGCAATATCTAATATGAGAATAACTTTTTTCAGTAATTCCAGCAGAATAACTTCTCTCTCCCAAATTCCTAAAGAACATACCAGATTTGTGCCATGTTTTACTGGCTCAGAATACTTTCAAATCATTTGTCAAAGTTCACAGAAAGATATGATAATTAGTTTGAACCAATCAAAATTTATATTGAAGTGAACAATAGAATCATATTTTAGCATGACACTTAAGAGTACCATTTGAAAGAAAACAAGAAAGACTGTAAATACACATTTCAAGTTTAATATTAGTAATCTGGGAACCTAGAAGGTCACTCATTTTGATTTTTAAGATTCTCAAAGACTTGAAAAACCACTTCAAAAATAAGACAATAACTAGGTCAGCTCATGAGTCTTGGATCTGGGAGAAATGGGGCTAGTAGAGAGTTATTTTAGATATGACGAAATAATGAAATTATCCCAATGCTTGTATATTCTTGCTTCATTCTATGTAAGAGACAAAATTACAGTGAGAGGTCTGGGAGCCAGTCTCATTTAAACTTGGTCTGGAGGTGCCTTAAGATAGTTTATTGCTTCAGTATGGAAGCCTGGCCAAGCTAGAGATTACCAGGGGTTCCCTTTGGGTGATCAATGGAGAGCATGCACATACTAGTACATACTCTACTCTTTGAGCTTTTTCCTAGATCTACTTAAAGATATTTTATAAAACACCAATTGTATATGAAATGTTATATTGATAAAATTATATTCTGCACTGAATTTTAGAGCAAGGTGGAAAGGAACATAACTTACATCTATTAGAATTTTCTCTAAGATAAAGAGAACCAGGGAGAGAAATATGAACTAAATAGGACATTGGATTTCTAGTAGATGCCTCAAGTAAATAATTCTCGTCTATCTACGCTCTTTCTCCTCCACCTTTTTTACTTACTCAGTTACTACAATGGTCAACTGAAATCAACCAGAGAAAGGTTGACTTGTCCAAAGATAGATAAAAAGATAAAAACTAGAATGTGACTAACACTGTTTCCTCTTTATCATCAAATAGTGCTATATCAAATCCCATGGTATAGACCCAGATGCTCAGTCTTTTTGACTCAAGAAGCACTAGTTGGAGGAATCAGAGCAAACTTGTTTCAACCAAAAGACTTCCCTTAGAGAGGTAGCAATCTGTGAAGCTATATGCACTGAGATCCTCTGAAGACTAAAAAAAAAATCTAAACAAATTAATAAAGCACTTTCTATGTTCAGAATGACTTCCAATACATGCTTTACTGCAGAATAGAATGCAGGAACTGGTTTTTCTGATTTTTAATGGTATTTTCGAGCCCTCAGATTTTTCAGCTTCCTGTTCTTTAAAATTGCTTTCTTAGGCGTCTTTTAATCCATTTGCTACTGTAGTACATTTAAACATCAGCAGATGGGGCCCTTGTTTCCTTTGAAGAATGTGAGGGCTTGAATTTTGCTAATGTCTGTGGTCTGCATGAATTTTTCGCTTTTACAGCATGTTAAATTTGCACACTCTTTATAATTCACAAGCCTCTATTTAATCAAGAAAAATAAAACTCATTAATGACAAGAAATTCTTTTTTCCTTCTTCCACTGTTCAATAGAGATAAGTTATATTTGTTTACAAATGGAAAAATGAGGAGAGCCTAATACCTAGACACAGGCAGCTTTGAAAAGGGCAAGATAAGTCAATGTCAAAATTAATCTCGTCCTTAACTTGAAAAGCTGTGGGGAAGTTTTTACTTCTTGGAACCACAAGTGACAGACAGGTTATATCAAAGTTAACCCTGATTCTGCATTATTTCTGCCCTCTTTCTCTCTCCTGAATTTCATTTTAGAAAGCATTGTGTGAATTGGCTGGTTTTAGCACTCAACAATGAACATTATTTTTTTTAAGTGATGCTTGTCGATAATCCATAAAGAGAACAGCCAGTCATATGGCACTTGCACCTGTTCAAGTGGGAAAATTTCAGCTTCTTAAAGGTGAGCTCCTTTCCCAGTAGAAATGTAGCAGTCCTTTGAGGAAGAGTGTAGTTTACAGGGCAGAAGAGATAGTAGCCTTCAGCACTCATCAGTTTTCTTTTAATTTTCTGTTTGACTTTTTTTAACGTGACCTTGCTCTGAGAATTAACCACTGTTTCTCTTGTGTCCCCCAAATGGGATGACCCAGAATTTAATTTTTGAAAAACTACTGTGAGAATCCCAGAGCAAAAATGTTTTCTACACACCAAACTTGACTATGTAACTACTTGCTTCAATGTGCTTAACTGCATCTATTATATGTTTTAATTGATAGATTGAAGGCATTTTCTTTACTGTAATTAATATTTGTGTAGTAAATAAGCTAATCTTATGCTTGGACAGCTCTTAATAGCAAATTTAAAACACAGAAGAAAACCGAGGATATATCACTGAGAGGAGAGATAAAATCAAGCTTCCTTTTTGTCATTATTCTGGGTTTAAACAAATAAGTCTATTTTCCAACATTATTGCCACCTCTTAAGTGCTGATGGTTTCAGCTTGCAAGACAATCTATTTATTTTAAGGTATATTACAGATCACATTTGTTTTCAAATTCAAGTCTTGAATAGCTCATAAATCTGTGAGAACTGAGTCTTCATTGATAACATTTTCAATGTTTTTTTTTTATATAAATTTGCAACCTAATGTGGCAAATTGGGATGCAATTTGCAGATTTAGGATTTACTGAGTTTACACTGGTAAAACTAAATGTATTACTTCTGAGCAGAGATGTTTGCCTGTGGTTAGCCTGAAGCAAAGTTTAGGGAGGAATTGTTCATTCCTTCCCTCCTTTTGTGCTGACATGCTAAGTGATATATACGGAAATTGTGTGCACTACTTGTGCCCTAGACTGAAGCACTGCTTGTGGGCAAATTTCATTAGTACTTGATTAGTACTTGTGCTAATTAAGCCAGGCACAATTTTGCTTCCAGTCGTAATATGATGAGTTAAGACTGAACAGGAAATGTGGCCCTAAATGCATATGCTGGAAACCCATAAGGCCCGTATAATTCCATAGAGAATTCCCATTTGACTCCCCCCATTAAAGGTCTGAAAAAGTGAAACAGAGATATCCTTTTCCAGTGCAATCTGAGTTCACCCAGATATGTGATATGCTAATGTTTAGATTAAGCAGATGGCAAGGAAGGCAGTTGTTAGTTGAGGATTGTTTTTCCCTTTCTGCATATTATTTTCAAACAAACAGCTTAAGAGGTAAGTTACTCTATAGTCTTCCTTTGCTTCCTCTTGAATAAAAAAAAAAAAGTTAGAAATTTCTGGTTGAATTATCATCCCTCTGGGCAGCAGTGTACCCATCTTATTTGGGATAAGGTATTGGAGTGGCTTCTACTATTTATTGGTTTTTGCTTTTTTCTTGCTTCTTACTTGTTTCAAAGAAAAGGGAATTAGAGTTTCACCCAGGCAAAGAAGAGAGAGGAAGTGAATTTGGAAACAAAAGCTACTTGAAACAGAAGAACAGATGTTAGGCCTCCATCTGCATCTCTAATTTCTCCTCAGGGCTTGGCAATACTGGCCTTGATTCTTCTACTTTTCTGTGATTCTCTTCCTCTTCCTCATACCTTTTCCAAACACTCTTTCTCTTCATAGTTTTTAATATAAGCTGTTTTCAATATAAACAGTGATGTGAAATAATCAAGTTATATAAAAAACAGTCATAACCTTCAGAATTCAAGCTTGTCCATCCTTACAAAAGAAAGAATAGGTTTTTAATATCAGTTCTGTCACTTACAAAATTATAGCATTTGGGAGTTAGCTTCAACCCTGACATCTCTCTTGTCTCTCTACCTTACTTCATATACGTATACAAAATGGTGCTGGGGCACAAAACTAAGTCATCATACATGTGAAGCATATACTTTACCACTAAAGCTACAATCCACAACTTAAAATTTTAATGAGAATTTCTTAAGATTCTAAAATGGTGTGAAAAACCAGAAGTTAAAACAATGGAGACAGAAGTAGAAAGGAATAAGTAAGTGAAGAAGTTTTAGGAAATTTGGGGTGAGGAAGAAAATTCATTATAACCCTCTCAGTTCTTCTCTGGCCAATGAGTAATAAAATTGACATCACACAGATTGGAATGAGGAAAAAGCTCCACTTCTAATTAAATATGGGATATATATATCTATATATATATACCTATATATATATATATATGATTAGGAAAAAGTGTTACAAAGACCAGATGCTTTGGAATTACGTGTTTATTGTGCCAATACAGCTCAATTTATCACACAGAAAGGTTACTTTTGGAAAATAACTTAATATTGAGTAATAACCTTAATTTCTATTTATTTAAACAGTTAAGAGGTTATAAAGCTTTCCAGTAACCAGTAGGACCTTCATTTATCTTGGCAAATTTATATTTTGGACAGTCTGGGAAGCTTAGCTGTGTGTGGACTACATAGGTTTATCTTTAACATTTTCATATAAAATGAAATTTTATATGAAATTAGAAATTTTATTATTATTGTGTATTATTATTAAGATTTCCTTATAATTTTTTAAGGAGACCACTAAGGTCACACTGTATGGTACTTGAGGTATCATGGAGTGCTGATTTGGGTCCTCTGCAAGAAAGGCATGTATCTTTGAGCTATCTCCCAGGACCCATAAACCACAATTTCTTTACTGTATATTTTAACAATGATTCTCAAGAATGTTACTTACACAGATCACCTTTGTATTAATTTCCTTATTGCTCATTTACTCTAACTTAGTCCTTTATGGCTTGTCTTCAAATGCTTGAAACAATTTTTTTTTCAGCACTGAAGTTTCTTGACAATGGCATATGCTACTCATAGTATTTAATGCTCATCTTGTCTTCTTAGCAATAGTCTATATAGCAGAGCAGTGGCCCAGTCCCTTTTGAAAAACTTTCTTTTGAGTTTCCATAGTGCTATATACTGTTTCCTAGACAATTTTCCAATTTTCTGTGGTTCTCATTCTTACATTTGGTTTAAAGCCAAAATATGTTTTATTCATCATATTCTGCATAGCACCCAGTACTGATTTTGGCATATAGTAAAGAACTAATGTTAAATGAGTAAATCAAATATTTTTATTCTATGAATATAATGTTTTCCTCCCTTCTCCGCATAAACCCTAAAAATGAGCTTTGAAGTCATCACTAACCATGTGTGGTTATTTGATAATTAAAATTAAGTAAAATTTAAAAATTGGGCTTTTTTTCTGTCATATTTGGCACATTTCATGTACTTAAGTGTCACATGAATCTAAATGGCTACCATTTTGCTGATATAGATTTTTTGTTAGTTGTGCTAAAAGTTCAATTGGTTAGTGCTATTCTACAGAGTTTAAAATTTAAGTGCAATCGCTAGAGCCAGAGTCATTTAACTCATAAATTCATTGAGAAATGTATAAATGATAGAGCAAAACTAGTTACAATCT
>PVKC010009617.1:0-26609 GCA_004027635.1 Crocidura indochinensis | reverse complement strand
GGATTCGAACCGATGACCTTTTGCATGAAAGGCAAACGCCTTACCTCCATGCTATTAACATTTTTTTGGTTTTTTGGGCCACACCCAGTGACGCTCAGTGGTTACTCCTGACTATGCGCTCAGAAGTCGCTCCTGGCAGGCATGGGGGACCATATGGGAACCGGGGGATCGAACCGTGGTCCGTCCTAGGCAAGGCAGCAGGCACCTTACCTCCTGCGCCACCTCCCGGCTCCCTAAATTACCTTTTTTTTAAAAAAATATTCCAGCTGCATTGAATTAAGGCTCACTCTATGACAGAATGACTTTAATCCCAAAGAATTACATCTGCGATGAACTAGTTCCAAATAAGCTAACCTTCTCAGGATTGAGAATTGTTGCTTCAACAAAAGAATTTTTAGAGTACTCTCCTTAATAACCTGTAGTAAAGGAAATGAAGTGGTTAAAAGGCAAAAGGTGCCTGTTGGTTGTAACATTAGACTTGCATGGGAAGAACCTGGATTTGAAGCCTGGGGAATATGAACTTTACTGAGCTCTGTGTTTCTGAAAATAAAAGTGATGTGTTTAATAATCCCTCCTTGCAAAAGAGCTTATTGCAAAGAACTTTACATCCTACTATGATTTGGGAAATAGAAATTGCTATTGACCCTTTATTTTATGGAAAAACACTTCCACATTTATTCTCTGTCTCATAACTGACTAAACTTTGGGTGTATCCCTAAATTAACTACACAAATATGTATATATTCAGCTGACTGAGAACTATCCTTATTATAAATACAATTCAAACTGTAAAATAATTTCTGTAAGTTATCTACATCTTCTTATAAAATAAAATCACTATAGTGAGAAATTCTCAGATCTTCAGATGTGAGGTGTTCTTGGTACCATAGTAACCTCCATAATAGTCACTTACTTGTTTATTGGTTTTTGACGAGAACTAATGTTAATTCCAAAAAGCACCAAACAATTCTAAAGTGAAATCTAAAATTTAATAGAAAAATAATATGTTCAATTGATAGCAGAACTCTCTTCAACCTTAATTTCAATATCAACTCTTCTTGCCTTCTGTAATTCCCTTTTGTTTTGCATCAATTGTTTTTCTAAAAATGGGACCACTATTAGAGGACTGAAAATTTTTATTATATTTTACTTTTTAAGATTAAACTGCGATCATTGAAGTTATATAAAGAAAAATTATGAAAGTAAATTACACATGCTACTTTGTCTTTCTTAGGTCTTAGAACAAAGTTATTTAGTATAGTATGAATACATTTTTACCCCATTCTAACATAAAGATTTCTAGCTGACTTTAGTATCACTGAAAGTAAATTTTAGGGCAACGTACAGACAAAATTCACAGATGTTCCTTTAATAATGAAGCATTTTCTTTGAATGTTAGAGGTGGTTTTTTCATAGTCCCTTTTTTTTTTATCAGCTTCTTGAATGATTTCAGTTCAAATGAAAAGAATACTTTTCTAGGGCCACATAGCTCATACAGCCACATATCACATAACTCAGTGACAGGGTGTGGAGGCTCTGGGTCAATCCCTGACACTGCAAAACAAAGAAAACCAAAATGAAAAATAAAGAGAGAGAGAGACTGACATACAACAGACACAGAGAGAAAACAAGTGGAACATACATAGAATATTAATGTGAATTATACACTTTTATTTTAGTATGCTACTTTGTTTCTTTTGTTTGTTTTAATTTGCCTTTGGATCATATTCATTACTTCTTAGGGCTTACTGATGGCTCTGTGCTCAGGGATCACTTATGGTGGTACTTGGGGAACCATATAAGGTTCTGAGGACCAAGCACGCTTTGTTTTGCTGCCACACCCAGTGGTGCTCAGGGATTACTCCTGTATCTGTGCTCAGGAATTACTCCTAGAAGGCTCAGGGATCATATGAAATGCTGAGAATGAAAGCCGGTTTGGCACTACTTACTGTGTTTTTTTTTTGTTTGTTTATTTTGTTTGTTTTGTTTATGAGCCACACCCGGTGATGTTCAGGGGTTACTCATGGCCATGAACTCAGATATTGCTCCTGGCTTGGGGGATCATATGGGGTGCTGGGGCATGGAGCCGCCATCCGTCCTAGGTCAGGGCGTGCAAGGCAAATGCTTGCACCGCTTGCACCACTGCTCTGGCCCCCTACCCACTGTGTTATCAGTTCATACCCCTTATGCTTGTTTTTCTACCCCACATGATTATCAAAAAATAGTACCTTTATTTTCTATATTCATGAAATGACCCCCCCAACAGTGCTAGATATTAGCATCAAAAAATAAAATATTGATGTTAAATTTTTGAGTTAAGTGGCAGTGAGCATTTGAAACTCACGAATTTTTTTAATTAAGATGCTACTATTTTTGTTTGAGGGCTCTGCCTGGCTGTGCTCAGATTTACTCCTGGATCTGTGCTCAGAAATAACTTCTGGGTGTTCTTGGAAATCATGTGCAGTGTTGAAGATCTAAGCTGGGTTGGCCAAGTGTAAAAGGCAAACGTCTTAGCCCCTACCTTGTTTCTGGATCTAAAAGACATTAGTATTTTAAATATTAAGAAAGTAAACTAAATAAACTTGAGACATTCTACTGGAAGCTACTTGGACAATTTTCTTTAGAAGGAAGCCAATATGTTCAATTCTGTTAGTTTCCCCAGGAAAGAGTGATGATTAGCAAGAAAAAAGTACAAGTTTCATTTATGCTTTTCTTACATCGACAGTGTGCTAAGTTTCCTATTTGTAGATTCAGTATATGATTAAGTGGGTAAATGAAATTGAGAGAGAAAAAAGGAAACTAGTAGAACCATAGAGTTAATCCGAATTCAGAAACTCCCTTATGTCTTTTTTCCTTTCATCTCACAACCCATCATTCAGAGGTTATATCGTATAGAGGCAGTTCCCATCATTTCGAAGCTGGGCTGCTTCTTCGTGTAAACCCGTATTTTTAACAAAGAGAAAGAGAGGAAAAGAAGGGGGTGAGAGAAAGACTGAGGGGGGAAGGAGAGACAGACAGACAGACAGACAGAGAGACAGACACAGACAGACAGACAGAGAGAGACAGAGAGAGAGACAGAGAGAGACAGAGAGAGACAGAGACAGAGAGATGCCTGGGGCAGGGTCATTCTCTGACCTCAGTCAATCATCCTTCCCACTTGCCACTGAGCAGTCCCAGAACCCGACCCAGGCTAACACAAACCCATCTGCCCATCTGCAGCTACCTAGCCTCCTGCCTTTTGAAGAAGAGGCTTTCTCCAATGCCTGCCTAATGAGCACTGCCTGACGCTGCTCTCTCTGGCTGACTTTTACCCAGTAAAGAGTTCTCTGCGCACACATTTTGCTCTTCTCACTACTTTGCACTTCAAGAATTTAGGAAGCTTCAGGGGAAATAAGGATTCAGGATTATTTTTTTTTCCTCCCTCCATTTTGATGAGTATTTGCTTTCCCTACAGGAATCATAGAAGCACCTTGAAAACACTCACACTGCTTTAGGCATGGGGTTCTCAGGGAGCAGGGATGTGGTTCGTTGAGCTGGGCAGGAGCACAAATAATCTTTTGCAGCACCAAATTAGGAGCGCACCCTTGTGGCTTCCCTCAAGGCCACGCAGCCTGCTAGGCTCAGAGAGGGAGAGGGAAGAGTAAAAACCTTCAAGTGTTTCCTGTCATTCTCAGTCAGAACCATTGTGCTTGCCTCTGCTTTCCCCTGTTCTCCTTGACAGGCCTCCCAAGGCCTTTACTTACAGTTCCTCTCCTTTGCCTGGGATGCATGATTCAGATGAAATAGGAAATGCTCCAACCTGTAGCTCTGACCCTTTTTTAACTCCTCAGTCCAACACACATACACACAGACACGCAGACTGTCTCTCTCTTTCTCTCTTTTCTCTTCCTTTCTCTCTCTTCTTCTCTCTATCCTTCTCTCTCCCGATCTCTCTCTCCATTCCAGTTGAGTCAACCTTAAATTTCTCTAATTACAGAGGAAAGTGTAAACGGTAGCTCATATCTTAATAAATAAAAACACCTCCCCCACACACCACACACACCACCACCAATAGCAATAACAATAAACCTGGTCCATAGATGATCGAGAAGGGAAGTCACAGTGGCAGACTGACAGCATGAGTCTAGTTAGACAGTAATCACAGTCTAAAAAGTATGTCTCTCTGCACCTAAAGGTAACATCTCCTAGAAGACTTTTTCCTTTCAAATAGATCTTTTGGTTCATTTTTCCATGCACACTTCATTTACTCCCAGACTGGGAGGATGATTAGATATTCACTCCAAGCAGACTAATGCTTCCCTAACCCTTTCTCCTTCACTCCCTTTGGAACAATGATCATCTTATCCATTGGGTACAACAGACATAGAGGATATAGGGCCCTTATGGCTTTAAAGAAATTAGAAAAATATTTTCATTTCTCTTAGTGGAATGAAATGTGACTTTTCAGGACTCTTGGCATAAATACAAAAACTAGAAAATGCATTAGTAACAGTGAATATAATTCAGATTTTATTTTATTCATTTAATTCTAATTCTAAGAGGAATGAAAATATTTTTCTAGCGACTCATGGCAAGATGATAGTATCTGACTTCACTGTGTGCTTGTGTTGAGGGTGAAATGGGGAAAAAAGCATGTTCTGATGTTCTGAGATGTTTTGGAGACATCTGCTTTTCTAACCTGGGCTTTCTGTTTATGAGGCTCTGCTTATGTGGGAAGGTAAAGTAGAATAAAATTCTTGCATATCATATATATTCATCTGAGGCTGAACAGAGGAACCTCGGATGCTTGATGCCTCTGCTCTATCCCAATTACAATTGACCCAGGCCTCTTCTCTCCATCACTCCCTGATATAACAGTTTAAGTCCTTAGGGAGCATAAGAGGCTAATGGATCTTGAGATTTGGAGAAGGCCAAAACTGGGAAGTGTTTCCTATGAGGCTCCTTTTTTGGTTAACTTCTTTTTGGGGGGGGGGGGTTTGGGTCACACCCGGCAGTGCTCAGGGGTTACTCCTGGCTCCATGCTCAGAAATTGCTCTTGGCAGGCACGGGGGACCATATGGGGCACCAGGATTTGAACCGATGACCTTTTGCATAAAAGTCAAACGCCTTACCTCCATGCTATCTCCCGGGCCCCAGCTTCTTTTCTATTTTACCTTTTTTATTTTTTTAAGGTAACTTTCTTTTTGCTAAATTAGCAGCAAGAACCCCAAACTTACTGTTTCTCAGAATCAACAGTAAAGAGACCTGCACTACTGATAATGTTTGGAGTTTTTCTCTCTCTGGGATTATAGGCCTTTTCACAATGCTGATACACGGTTTTTAGCTATGTTAGTTCTGTAATGTTAGTTCTGAATGTTTTCATAATATTCCCCTGATAGTTAGAAGCAGAGAAAGATTTATTTTAAAGGGGAAAAAGAGATCATTATTTCAGCCCCAGAGTCACAAGTTAAGAAAGGAAGCTTGGAATGTGTAAATGCAATACTCCCAGTTCAACTCCAAAGCACCTCAGATTTTGCCCAGTTCTATTTATTTATCATTTCAATTACAGGAAAGATCTGTTGCTATAGAAGCCATATTGTATCTGTTTTCCAAGGAAGAAAAAGCAGTCTAAGGCAATTTAATCTTTTAATTCTTTCACATGTGAAGACATTTATTTTTTACTGAAATGTTTTAGAAAAGAAAGAATTTTACTTACAAGCAAGTTTTTTTTTTTTAACTCAAATCATCTTACTCAGAAAATTGGTTGTTCATGTTTTGGGAGTATCCTTATACCCTTTTCTAGTGAAGTTTAGTTATTATACCTGCAAATGATAAAAATATGGGTTATTATTTTGTGTGCGCGATGCTAAGGATTAAACCCAGGTTTTAACACATATGAGGCATTCAAAACATCCCAGCACCTCAGAGTCACTTCTTTTTGATATTGTGAAATTAATAAAAAAAAATCCTAAAGAGTTTAAAATGCTTCAACAACAACAAAAATCTAGCATTTTGGCTGTGGGTCCCACCCTCTAAATTTCAACCCCTTCTTTAACTACATGAAAACCTATTCTAGTATCTGTGACACTAAGAGACAAATATTTACATTGTACATACTGTAAGATCTTAATTTGCAGTTTGTCACACCTGGAATGGCTTCTGCCTTGGAAATATTGCTCTTCTCAGTTCAAAATAGGCATTTTCCTATTTGCCAGGATGTTAAGAATATACCTATTGAAGACAAATGCTTTTCTACTTTAACTGATTACTGAATTTTTTCTCCATTGAGGTCCTATAAATGTAAAACATAAGTTCTACCAATTGAACCTAACCCCTATACTTACCAAATAAATATTTTCTCCCTTTTTTGTCATATAGTAGGAAAGTTTAATTTTAGTTAAAACTTATGGCAATTCTGTGAGTGGGATGGAATAAGCAGAATAATGTCTAGTTACTGAGAGAACTTGGAGTCAGTTTCCACATAATTCTCATTCTGAGTTTAATTCAGTTTCTCTGAAACTTTTCAACAGCACAAATGTTCTCTGGTAGAATATCCTAATCTTTGATTTTAGATTAGACCTACATTACTATAATTGTCAGGTGTGGTCATTCTTTTTCTTTATTTTTGCACCTGTATGGCAAAATTGCTTTATGCTGCTGCTTTCTTCCAGTTCTATCTGGATTTCATGTCAGTATACCATGAAATCAAAGGTCCCCTATTTGTTCTGTATTTCTAGCAATTAAAAACAAAAGCAAAACAAAAAAATGGGAAGTAAAAAGAGTTTTTTCCCCTTAACTTTCTAAGATTGCATTCCTCAGTATGGGTTCTTAACCCCAAGAAAATAATTGCTTTCATTATTAAACTTATTTAGAAAGTTGCAAGAGAAGAGAAAGGGAGAAGTGTGTGTTCAAGAGAGAATACAGGCTTCTTCAGAATGCAAAAAAGCTAGCAAAGAAACAGAGACAAGCAAGTATGTGTCTAAGGGAGAACATGGCTACAAGAGCAAACCAAGAAATAATTTTCAAACCTTGCTTTCTGGTTTTGGAGGAATAATATATCTTTATATATTGAGAGCTGGGAAAAAATAAAGATTGGAAAGGGTAAAGCTAGATCCTAGGATAGCAATATTTTGGGCTTGGGAAACCAATTTTTAAATATTGCTCGACCCTTGCTTTTGCTCTTTTGTTTTGCCTAGAGGCTTGACTCTAACTCTTAATAGATGACAGTTTTCGTTTTCTTTCCATTTTCTTTTGATATCACGTCTAAGATGTATTTAGAATTTTCCTTTCTTAAAAGAAAATATTATTTTTTTCAAGAAGTGAATTCTGGCCTGCTTTCCTTTCAGTATCCTTCCTGAAACCTATTTTCAGCATCACCTCATTCACGTGCCTGGTTTTTAACGTATGTGTTAAATGCCACAGTTTTAGGGGGGTTCGTAGTTGATATTTCTAGTCTCAGACAGCAGATGTACCTGCATGCAGCTGAACAGAATGGCAGATGCCAACATTCAGAATTTCCATAATGAAATTCCTATGCTTTATTTTTTAATTATGTCTCCTTGGAGTAAGTGCATCATTCCTGAATGCACTGCAATGTTAGGTTGGTGTGTGGGTGGATGGAATAAACTCCTATTTCATCTCCCTGCTCCAAACATACACTTGATAAATTGTTGTCAGATAGAGGATGCTTTGTATAGTAAAATGACAATAGATGCCATTTTAATCAGAGCCAAAAAGGCAAGAAAAAATGATGTCGACGCAGGAGCGATAGCGCAGCTTTAGGTAGGGTGTTTGTCTTGCACCCAGCTGATCCGGGACATACCTCGGTTCCATCCCCAGCGTCCCTCCAAGCCAGGAGCAATTTCTGAGAGCATAGCCAAGAGTAACCCCTGAGCGTCATCGGGTGTGCTCCCCACAAAAAATGGTGTTTATTTATTTGCTTATTCATTTTTTGGTGGTGGGGTTCAAACCCAAGTCCCAGGCCTGCAGAACATGTGCTTTATCATTAAGCCTCATCCCTTCTCTATGTGTTTTACTGTTACAGGCAGGGGCAAGTAAAGGATATTTCCCCAATCCTAAGGGAGCCCAGGGTCACTCCCAGCTCTATTTGCCCAGTCAGGTTCGCTGAATAGTGCAATGCTGGGGCAGGGGATGTGATGTTGCTCAGGTCCTGAGGAGTTAGAGTCCACCACCAGTGCTGGAAGTGGAAGTACAAAATCTTATGCATTTTAGAGATCTCTTACTCAGGTCTTCTTCTGCCTTTAGGTGCTACTCTGTTCTAGCACATGGCTAGAAAATTTATTCCCTCTGTTCTTCTGGTCTTGAGATTCGTGAGAAAGTATTGAAGACTCCAGGCTATGTCTTTTGTACCCTATAAGAAGGAAAACTTCTATTGCCCTGAGGTAAAAGCTATTGCTAAGGAAAATTTGAAAAAGCCCAGACTGCAAATTTTTGAAAGATAGATAATTCAATAAGTAGAATAAGCAATTGAATGGCCACATAGTAGAGTATGAGAATCTCAATTTTAATCTTATGTTAGAACCTCTTTGGATATCAAAGTATATTAAGAAAATATAATTGAATGGGTATAGACAAGTTTTTATATCAAACAGACTACAATCCATTCCTTTTGAGAAATTAGAGTACTTTTGTCTTACAAATGAAGTCTTTCATAGGGTCAAAATTTTCTGAAACTTGTCTATTCATCCTAATCTCCTTTAGGAATTTAGAAAGAGCAAAAGATCTTCACCATCTATTTCTATGATGCAAAATTATATGTTCCCACATCTAGGAATTATTCTTTGAAATGCAGATTTAAAGAGACAATTCTAAGTCTGAGTAAAGGGGAATGACTTGTTGAAAATTAAATCAATGACAGAAACTTGCTCAATCCCAGCAGTGCTCATGAGCCCAAGCCCAGGAAGCCAGCATGCGGCACATGTGCCCCAAATCTTGGACTCTTCTTTGAGTCCCCTTTTCTGTTTTTCTTTACAAATTTTGCAGCCCCAAATCACCACACATGGCTACAGTGTAACAGTAAGAGATCTTGGTGTCTGTAGATTTGTATTTTCAACCTACTCAGACCTAACTCAAATAAACTACTATAAAATCAGCGCATCTAAATTCATAGTTAGGAGTACATGCACTGGAGATATCTCGACAGGCTGGAGTTCAAGCCATGTATGCTGAAGGCTTTCCTAGGTTCTGTCCACATTAATGTTCTACCTGGGTGTATCCCTGATAGTGTATGTGACAAAACCTGTAAGCAAGGTATGTGCTTTTTGACTTCTCTCCCCAGTCACTCAATTTATAAATAAATAATCACTTTGGGATTCTTATTGAAAATGAAAGGATTTGATTCCATGAATAAAGTATATATAATGGCATAATTATTTTTAAAGTATATTCTGGAAACTATACAAATTTATTTGTCAAATTTTTAATTTCATCATTTTTATAATGTGATAGCTTAACACTTAGTTAAATTATGTTTATTTGATTTTTTGTTTGCTAGTTTGCAGTACCAGTTCTCATGCGGCAAAGTATATACTTTAAGCGAAAGCCATACCTTTGACCTATCAAAATTAAGCTTTAAATGATAAAAATTTTAACCCAAAGCACAAAAATCAAACTAATAATAAATATAAACTAAGTAAAGGCAAATGATTTAGACAGATAAAAAGACTTGACCTTAGTAAGAGATGCGGCTCACCTATATGTGTGAGTCTGGGATTCAGTTCCTGACACTGCAAAAAAAAATAAAATAAAATAAAAACCCACGCAAATAGAATCCATCTTTTCTAAACAGTAGAGGCAAAGCAAAGTGAGAAAAAGTCTCAGTGTCCCAAGCAAGTATTTTCCAAAGAATGGATAGAATAGGAGTAAAATGGCATTCATCATTCAAATACAAATTTCCTTAATGTGAAAACCATCAACCTATTGATTAAAGGGCTGAGGAATTTTAAATAAGTACACAAAATCTACCACTCCTCTGATTAGAGGAATTAGTGAAAAGAGCAAACTCATCTGGACAAGAGAGAGAAAAAGGACATCTCTTTGCTTAATGATCCCGATTGCTCTTTATACCTAAGGCACTCCCCAAGGAAGGCAGAAATCCACTTGGAATTATACTGAAAGCTCAAGTTACTTATTTGAAAGCTTATTTATTAAATCTTTGCTTCTCTTCACTTTCTTTCTTTTCTTTTTTTATCTTTTGGCTTTTTATTTTTCACGAAAACACTTTTTATTTAATAAATATTCCTTGAATATCTATTGTATATTTTTTCTGGGAATTATAAAAGATTTTGATAACACAAAAAAGTATAAGGCAAGTTGTCTTTACTCTAAAATTTAAATTTTCAATAGGAACAAAAATATTGATATGGTGACCAGCTATAGTACAGTGGGTAGGGCATTTGCCTTGCATTATGCCAACCTGAGTTTGATCCTTAGCATCCCTGTTGTCCCCCTGGCATTGCCAGGAATAAATTCCTGACTGCAGAGCCAGAATTAACCACTGAGTACTTCTGAGTGTTGCCTCCCTAAAGAATTGGTATTAGTATATGATAAGAAATAAGAGATGTCAGTAGAAATTATGACAAATGAAGTCTTTAATGACATTAAAGTATGTTTTATTTTTGAAGTGCTCACACTCAAAGATACTCAGTAGTTACTCCTGGCTCTGCACTCAGAAATTGTTTCTGATGATGCTTGGGATGCCAGGGATCAAATCCAGATCAGTTTCATGCAAGGCAAATGCCCTACCCACTTTACGATTGCTCCAGCCCTAAAGTAGTTTGCTTTTAGTTTTAGTTCTTTTTGAAGAAAATATATTTATTTGAGAAATGAATGCTAATAATGAATAGAACTAAGAAAAATGAAATAAACTAGAAAGAGAAAAAGGGCTGATAATTTCACCTATATGTAAACTGCCATGTAAATCAGTGTCTGTAAAAGAAGTGAACAAGTAGATAAAGCAGAAAACAAACACTTAGATTCTTACAGGAGAACTGAGGTAATCTGAGGTGGAAGTGCTAAAAAAGGGTAGAGAGTTAACAAAGAATTGAGATAGAGGTTTATTAGGAAATGAGTGGTGGGTGGGATGTGGTCACAACATTTGAACGAGTGTCTACTGGTATTCCTAAAGCATAGTATTGTCAGTCAAAGTTACCTCAATTAAAAGAAAAAAAAATGTGGGGCCCGGGAGATAGCATGGAGGTAAGGCGTTTGCCTTTCATGCAAAAGGTCATCAGTTCGAATCCCGGTGCCCCATATGGTCCCCCGTGCCTGCCAGGAGCAATTTCTGAGCATGGAGCCAGGAATAACCCTGGAGCATTGCCGGGTGTGACCCAAAAACCAAAAAAAAAAAAAAATGTAAGCTCTGTACATATCATAGTGTCAGCAACAAAGACTACATAGATTACTTATACTTATACTTATATTTGATCAATAGTGTTGACACTATGTCAAATAAGAAATTATTCAGATGAGTAAACAATTAAGAATTGACTTTATGAAAAAATCATCTTTTTCATAAGGCATTTTATGCTGCTAGATTTCAGCAGTGCAGAAGAACAGGCTCTAGTGTATACATCAGACTATATGTTCATTCTCCAATCACAGAGCATGACTGGAAGACAGTACCTATGTCATGGGAAAGATCTTTCTTTTGGAGAATCTTTACAATAGAACTGTGCCACCTTGTCAGCAAGCCACCTTGTCCCATGGGAAGATAGGAGATTTAAAGAAACATACAAGCATTAACTACCTGTCTTTTCAGTTTGAACCAAATCATGTTTTCTGGAGTTATTCACCAACATATTATAAAACCATTACCTGGAACTGGAAACATGAATTCAATGGGCTCAAGTTATGCTTTGTATGCCAGAAGTCCTGGTTTGATCTGCAGTCTTATGTGGTCTCCTGTTCACTGCTATGGACAACCTCCAAACTCTGCTGAAATGATTGGGAGTAGCTCCATAGGGACTTGCCCTCAAACCAACAATCAATCAATCAATCAATCAATTATTATCTGTACAAAGGAAAAAGATTCATATTGTCTAAATCCTTTTCTAAGACTCCAAAGAGAATCATGATTTACTTTTGTGTTATCTTTTGAGTAATACCTGGTTGTACTCAGAGATTACTCTGGCTCTGCACTTAGGGATCACTCCAATTGGTGCTTGGGGAAACATATGTAGTACTAGGATCGAACCCAGGTATGCAAGGTAAATATACTACCTGCTGTATGTCTCCAGTCTCAAAATAATATCTTAAAAATATCTTTTATTTGAAAAGTTCCCTTCCTAATTTTCCTCTTTTCATGCTATCATTATCACTATGATGACCAGAGAATACACATATCAACCTGTGCTACCTGTATGATTTTTGTGATGTGGATCACACACCATATTGTGATGCTTGTATATTTGGCAGGTTATACCAAGGGTTGCACTCCTTTATATATGGTGCTTGCACAAAAACTCACCACAATTGTTAGTTTCTGGGTGTTTATTGTTGTTATTGTTTTTCTTTAGGACCATACCTGGCTGTGCTTAGGCCTTATTCCTGACTCACTAATCACTCTTGGCGGGGATTGAACCCTAGTTGGCCTTGTACAAGGCAAGAGTTCTATCTGCTATACTAGCTCTGGTCCCTGGGACAACAATCTTAATTGAGGCACACAAGGTAAGATTGTGATGTTTGATCATGGGTGACTGCTGTATTCACATATTTACCAGTGTCATGCTTTTTGATTGTGGCATTTGGGACATTTTTTTTATTTAGTTATGTCTCTTGTAGAAGGTTTCTTTTTGTTGTACAGTACCTAAACACACCTTGCTCCTGTGAGGCCAAAAATTGTATCAGAGCTGTCAGCTTCAAACAGTGGAGCAGCCAGTGTCTCACACAACACATGTGGGACACTGAAAATTTGAACTTGTGATTTGAACTTTAGGCTGGTATTCTAAGGCCAACATCATAACTTTAGAACATCAGATCCTTTTCAATATAAACAAGTTATCATTCCTTGGAGGATTTAATAAAAATTGATATATAAATTCCAAATAAAGACTGGATAGATTGCTCATTGAGTTGCATGACTTTTCTGCATACTGAAGGATCAATTTCACTCTGTAGCACCTCATGGTCCCCAAACACTGAAGGCAAAATTGGGTACTGCAGGGGACGGTCCCCAAACTCATCCTCAACACTTGATGGTCCCTTGAAAACCTCTAGGAAGAAATCATGACCTTAGATCTAGAATTATTGAGCATTGCTACATGTGGCTCAAAGCAAAAGGAAAAACAAACAAGTTTCAAATATAAAAGTATGAGAATATAGATTACCCATTATTTGAAAGTTAAGGAGAACACATGTCTGGTAAATATTTGAAAATGAAGAAGACTCCCATTATAGACTAGATAAAAGGCATTAATATTGATTTACTAAAGATATAATGCATTTTTGATGTGTTTTTATCTTAATTTTTTGGGGGGTTACACCTGACAGCTCTCAGGGGTACTTCTGGCACTACACTCAGAAATTGCTCTTGGCAGGCTTGGGGGACCATATGGGAGGCCGGGATTTGAACCATGGCCTGTCCTGGATCAGCTGCGTGCAAGGAAAACACCCTACTGTTGTGCTAGCTCTCCAGCCCTATCTTAAATTTTGATAAGCTGATTTAATTGAGTTCATTATGGTTGTTTTTATATTTTATATATCTTTTATTTGTTTAAATGCTTTTACACAGTATTCAAGTTTCATAATATTTAAGACAAGAAATAACCTCTGATAATATAACTTACCTAATTTTATCTTTTCTTTTCTTTAAAATTACAGTTTATTTTACTAAGGTACATTTCAACCTATGTTTCTGATAATACTATCAAGAAGATATCACAGTATCTAATTCTAATCTATGTTGACCTTGAGCTAGTCTATTTAAATTTATTAGGTAATTTTTATAAAATGGTTTCTATCAATAATTATATAATTATAATGATAAATTTATCTTTTTGTTGTCACATAAAGTGCCATATCTTATCTTATTCAATATCTTTAGTGGGCAACTCCTGGTGAACATGTCAACTTACAAGATTGTCTGCATTTGGTGAGATCTTTGATCACAGGATTTTGTAGAATTCCTGGATGAACTAGTATCATGGATCTTTCACTTCATGTAGAAATTGTTAGATTAGTGTGGGATGTTTGACCCAGGCAACACCAAAAGATGGCCTCTTTTGATAAATAATAGTGGAATCTATATATGACTTGTCTTTGCAAGGAACTGTACCAATGGAAGCTGAGAAAGTTTTTTTAGAGAGAGAAATGGGAAATAGACAAACACCAAAATGTATTAATATAATGCTCAAAGAACTTACAGCTTTCCCAATTTCCTTTTCCAGAAAAAATTCTGAAGCTCACAGTTAAACTTACAGTTACTTTAGTCAGGTGTAGTAAGTTGCTATCAGAACATTTTAAGTTGAAATATCAATCAATGTTTATTTTCTGCTTATGCTACATTTATAATAGATTATTTAAAAAAATTCTGTTTAATCTCAGGGATCAATAACTCAAAAAGTTTAAAAACTTTTATAATATATTATCTGGAACATACTAAAATTAAGTTTGTTTCTTTCCTCAACTATCTGGACTATAATAGTAATTTAGAAACAAGACTGAAGGCAAATTCAACTGTATTATATATCTATTGATTGAGAAAGAAGTAATCAGAATACCTGATATTAACAAATACCTATTATATTATTTTAATTTTAGAAATCTAATATTTTATACATCTTATATATTTTATAATATGCTATATAAATGTATTTAATGCATATCAAACTAAATATATTATTTATTGTATATTTTAATATTTTATAATATTTTATTTGCAGGTGAAAATTCTAGTTAATTTTTATTTAGTTGTCTAACACTGGGAAGACATAAGTACAAAAACATGTTGCCTACTGTTTTGGATAAAATCTTTTCTAAAGTCTTTTGCTTTGTTTCTTTAAAGAAAAGTAGAAACTATGTCAGCATTTGGTTCAAAGATAAAAGATAGTGCATTTATAATGTTGACACCATTTCATGGAGAAAAGGTATTCACTGTTCTTTGCTTAAGACATTGGGAAATAAAGATTTTTTGAAGGCATCTTTATCAAGTTCAATTAAGAAAAACAATGTGGGTCTAAGGAAAATATTTTTTATTTTGTACAATTGCTTCAGGTATTTTGAAATATTTCTATGTATAAAACTATTTTTCCTTAATGACGAGTGGTGACTGTGGTATCACTGAATTTTGATTTCCACAAAGGTCCTTCCCCCCACAATCTGATGAGAAAGAGAATGCATTTTGTATTTTAAAATAAAACTCGAGGGAAACAGAAGAAAAATCAATATTTGATAACAGAAGTCTTAGGTTTATTATTGAATAAAGCTGGAAAAATATAAAATTCTATGACCCAGTCTCACATCTTCAAAGAAAAACTGTCTCAAGGTATCAAGACACAAAATCAAGAATTTGAAACATATTCTTTCTGGGGTCTCCTTTGTAATAATTCTTCCATACCTTTTCTTAGAGCTTTAGAAGAAATTCTAATGATTCTAGTAATTATGATAATCAAAATGTTCTCTAAGAAGATTAACCCTAAATTTACCCTTCAAAATTCAGCAACACACTTATTGAGATATAAATCATATATTATAAAATGTATTTTTCAATAAAAACTATGGAGAAATATCTCTTCAAATCATTTGGTTGTTTAACAAACTGGGTTATTGTTGAATTTTTTTAGATTATTTTTCATAATAGCTCTTATATTTATTCAGAATTTTTAGACTCTTTTTAGTTATGTTTGTTTGTTTGTTTTGAGGTCACATCCGGTGATGCTCAGGGGCTACTCCTGGCTCTGTGCTCAGAAATCGCTCCTGGCTTGGGGGAACATATGGGACTCTGGGGATCAAACAGAGGTCTGTCCTGGGTCAGCCGCGTGCAAGGCAAACGCCCTACCACTATGCTATTGCTAAGGCCCCTTCTTTAGAGGGCGATGGTGGGCACTAGGGAAGGGGGGTGTTCATTTTGTGACTGAAACTCAACTTCAGTCATCTGTGTAATCACTGTGTTTAAAGAAAAATATTATTACAAAAAATAAATAAATGGAAAACATTAAAAAAGTTTTTTTTTTTTTAGGATTCTTCAGATTTTTTTTTTTTATGGGATTTTTGGGCCACATCCTGCAGGACTCAGGGGTTACTATTGTCTCTCTAGTCAGAAATCCCCCTTGGCAGGCTCTGGGAACCATATGGGATGCCGGGGCTCTAACCCAGTAGGTCCCGGGTTGGCAGTGTGCAAGGCAAATGCCCTACTCACTGTGCTACTGCTCCAGTATCAAATTCTTTAGATTTTATAATATGAACCTCATACTAGACTTATGATTTGAAAATGTTTTTTTCTCATATTATAGGTTGTTTTACATTTCATTTTGTTTTATATGGGGACCACCTCTATCCCAGTGAGGATGAAGAGGATGAAGGGACTTAAAATGGTGCATTCCTATTTAAACTATCTCCCCAACCTCTCCTTTCACTTTTTTTTTTCTTGATGGGGAGTAGGGTCACACCCAGCGGTGTTCAGGGGTTACTCCTGGCTCTGCGCTTAGATATCACTCCTGGCAGGCTCGGGGGACCATTTCCCTTTTACTTTTGTGAGATAGTGCTGGGGATCAGACCCTGGGCTTCACACCTGAATGGTAAAATGTTCCACTATCCCTGGCACACTCCTTCACTTTCTTAATGATGTCCTTTAAAACACAAAGATGTTTAGTTTAGTTAAATCTAGTATATCTACCATTTGTTTCTTTTACCTTGCTATCATGTTTACTAGGACGTTGAATAATCTCAGGTCACAAACTTACTTACTTTTAAAGAGGATTTTTTTTTTGGAGGGGGTAGGAATCACCAGAGTAATTGTACAGCAGGTATGGCACTTGCCTTGCTCACATCCAACCAGGGTTCAGTCTTCAGCATCCCATATGGTATCCTAAGCACCACCAGTAATAATTCCTGAGTTCAGAGCCAGGGCTCTTGAACATTGCATGGTGTGGCCAAAAAAAGAACAGAAAAAAATGTTTGTGTGCGGGGTGGGGTGGGGTGGGGGCATTTTAGCCCTGGCATCCAGGTCTTTCATATATTGTAATTATATTGTAATATTTTGTGTCTGAGATACTGGTCCAAACTTCCAGTCTTTTTTATTGAGTAGTCAGTTATCCTTCTACTAAACCTGGCAATATTAAATGGACTTAGCATTCTTGTTGAGAATTTAATAGATTATAAATATATGGGTTTGTTTTTACTTTTTCAATTCTCTTCTATTAATATATATATATATATACACACACACACACACAAACACACAGATATATAGTAGCTACATATCACTGCCTGGATTACTGGGACTTTTTCATATTTCTCTTAAATTTACAATGATTCCTCCTCTCTATGTCAAAAAAGACAGCTTGACTAATTACCCCCTCATTATAAATCCTTTTTATCTTGGAATGATGGACTATTTCAACTGAAAGGTAACTTTGAGATTAGCTGGTTTACTCACTTCATCAAATATGGTGACACTAATCCCAAAGATCAGTCTATACAATGAGCATATAGTTCTTTCTGCATACATTGTCCAAGTTAAAATAACTTATATTTATCATATTTGTTTCAGATTTTGTTTACAAATGAAATATCGTAGACTGTGAACTATGTGATTCTATTTTTCTCATTTTGATCCCTGGAAAAATTCCCATACTGAATTTACTGCATATCATTTGGTGTCTGAGTTTTCCCAGAACAAATGTAAAGTTATATATGTTCAACAATATATAAATATATATTGTAAAGTTATGTATAGTCAGAAAATGTTCTTTTTTTAGGTTTATTCATATTGATACATGTAGAATTGATCCATTTACACATTTTAGATGTTCTATCACTTTCCTTGTAATGACTATATCCTCTCTTTATATCTATTCTCCTAAGAGATATTTAGGTTTTTCTATTTAAAAAATTACAAGTAATAATTATATATTTGTTCCCATGTTCATATGGGAGAATGTCCCCAGTGTTTGAGAAATGCCACTTGCTTTCCCAAGTGCTTCTCATAAATTCTGTTTTTTTCACATCTTCCCTGTATCTGATATTGTCACACTTTAATTTTTCTGCCTGTCTGATATGTGCATAATTGGATCCATTATTTAATTTGCATTTCCCTGATCAGTAGTAAAAGTGAACTTTTAAAATGTGTTTATTGGCAATTTGTTTTTCCCCTTCCATTATACGCTTTAAAAGTAAATTTCAGAGTACCGTTTTTTTCTTACAGTATGACATTCCTAATTTGTATTTAGTCTGTACTTAGTAAGGCTCCCCACTGACTGATGTATTCCTCTTGCTGCCTAGGTCCTCTTGCTATCATTTCTCCCAATTTCTCTACCACTGCTTTTTTTCTGATTGGAAAACTGTACTTAGAATATTTGTTATTCTAATTTTCATGAGAAATATGAAGAGACATATTATAATTTCCATTTTAAAAACAAGAAAACTGAGTGTGGGAAAGGCTAATCTATAATCAGCACAGCAAACAAGTGATAGAGCTTCATTCAAATTCAAATTCATCTTCTTTAAAATCTGTTTGTCTCCTTCAAAGGTATTTTTATTTATACAATTATTTTTCTCTGTTCATTTTTTCTACATATATATCCTTATTCATATTTTACTCCATTTTTGGTATATGGTGCTTATGATCAAACTAGGGCTTTATATATCCTAGGCAGGAGCTCTCTCATTAAAGCTATATTCATGGCACCCATGATTATTTTTCCATTATTTTAAAGATCACTTTCCCAATTTATGAAGGCTTTATTATTTATTTATTTATTTATTTATTCATTTATTCTTTTTTTTTTTTTATTGCAGCAGGTGTGGCATTTGCTTTGCATGTGCTGACCTAGGTTTGATCCCTGCCATCCTATCTGGTTCTGGAGTCTTCCTGGAAGAATTCCTGAGTGCAGAGCAAGAATAACCCTTGACATTAGGGTGTGGTCCAAAAAAACAACAAAAACATTTTTTTTACGAATACTTTAGTGAGACATGGAAATTCCTTGATTTAAAAAAGAACATTCTTAATGCTTTCGATACATAAGTTGAATGGAATAGATGCCTGGATTTGTGTAATCATTTGAATTTTTCATGTGAACGTGCATCATTGTTAAGTAATTCTAATTCAGATCATCCCAAGCTGCAGAATCAGAGACAGTTTTCAACATTATCGTATGCTTTACTGAAAGCAAATAACATTTACCCTTATCATAGAGGGAAACTAGACTAGGCAAAAATGGTCTATTCTTCTGGACATCATGTTAATCCTTACCTTATATTTTATTCAGAGAATAATAGTTGGTCGATTATTTGTATATTTAGATATTGTTGATAATCTGGCACAATAATTGATATTCATTCACTTCATTAGATGTAATGATATGTGTGTATAACATGCACACATATAAAGCATCCCAATTGTATGGCTGGTACTGTGTGGCTGTGGTAATAATAATTCTATATTGAATCTTTATTGAGATTAATAACTATATTGAATCTTTATTATATGCTAGGCAATGGAATGATCATTTAATGTCCATAAGACCCTTATAAGTTTACTTACTTAGTTTTTTTCTCTTTTTCTTCAAAGACTGCACTTGTCATACTCAAGACCAGCAGTTCTCAAGCCAGAGTGTGTGGGAATTATGAGTCACACTTGTTCATCTCTGGGGAACTGTGGAGTTTGCAGTGTCAGAGATGAAACTCAGGGACTCCCACATGATAAACATATGTCTGTCAATTGAGCAATATCCTTGACCCCAAATAATCATGTTTTACAGATAAGAAAATCAGCTTAAAACATTCTGCAACATGTAAAATTCCATCAAACCTGGAAATGGTTGGCACTTGGTCAATCATATTTGTAATATAGTTTACTTGTACATTAAATAATTGCTCAGAAGGCTAGATTTTAACATTTGATAACCTATGTGAGAGTCTAAGATAAAGGAAACAGGATAAGAATTGATGGTTGGGGTTGAGTGATAATACATGGGTAGGGTGCTTGTTTTGCATGTGGCTGACCCAGGTTTGATCTCCTGCATCCCATGTGCTCCCTAAGAACTGCCAAGAATAATCCCTGAGCATCATTTGATATGGCACCCCAAAATTGATGGAAAAAAGGAGACAGGAAATGATAATATGGAACTTCAGGCATCTGATTTGTGGGTTCCTGAAATGGCAAACTCAGAACTTGGGAAAGAGAAAGGAAAGCATCAGTATGTTATATAAAATTTCTTATGTGACAAGACTTAGTATTTACCTTTCAGTTATTAGAGGTAGATAGAATAAGGAACAAAGGACTAAAAATAGATGTCTCTTTTAAATTGATTATTATTAATCACCAAAACTTTGTAACTTCTAGTTACAAAAGCAGCATAATGAATACTCATTTCCAAGCTAATAGATGAAATCTGGCTTACATAGCTTGCAATGGATTCTGAGTGTGGTACAAATAGATTTCATAATTATTAGCATCATTATTTTTATTAAAGGTCAAATATGACAAAGAGGATTCATGCTTGTCAACAAAGCTGCTTAGTACTTCATGGTTTTCTTTTTCAAATGTGCTTTTGCAAATATTAAACAGACAAATGATTCTACTGTGATGTGAATAGAAGCCACACAGCTGTAACTCCATGGACTCTGTGAATATGTTCCCTGCAATGTCAATTAATTTTGCTTCCTGAAGCATATTCTTTCATGTATAGTTTCATCCATGCTGTGTGTTCTGCCTGGAATGATTAGAGGCCTGCTAAAGTGGATAAAAATAACAAATTAAAAACATAAAAAAAACAACAAAACATAATAGCTTTTCAGGAGTGAGGCCAGAACTGAGTCTGCTTTCTTTCCATTTTCTGTGTTTTAATTTATAGTGTAAATTAATCGCCTTTCTCCCACCCCTTGATAAGAATGGTCTTTTGCACTCTATTAACCTTAGGTTCTAGAGAGAGGCAATTTCCCAACAGGTGAATTAACACTAGATAACATTACCTCAAATGCCAAGTCATTTAATGTGTAATTGAAAAAAAAAATTTTTTTAGGAGGGAGTCAGGCAGTGTCTTAACTTTAAAAAAGAAAATAAAAAAACCTTATAAAGAGTCTTTACAAACTAACTATAGACTCCCTACCTCCCGAGAGTGATTTGCCTATTAACAAAGCACAAGAGCAACTCCCACTACTAGACAGGAAGAAATAGCCCCAATTTCCAATTACTTTTGCGGTTGACAGTTCACTGGACTGTTAAGACGCATTCGGTACCATTGTGTGGATGTGGTGAAGCCAGGCAGCTGTGTGCGCCTCTCTTTTTGATTATGCAGTAATTAGACTGTTCCACTAATGGAAGGAGGGAAAAAGTTTCTAGAGAAAAATGACATCCAGTGAAGCTCGCTTTGAAAAAAAAAATCACCAGCACAAAAGAATAAAGAGTAACCTTTTTGTCATGAGCACTGTGAAAGGCTTTACGCCTTAACTAAGCTGCATTAAAAATGAAAAGTTGGAATCTCAAATTAGCACAGGCATAATTGTATGTTTGCTTGCAAATAATAAAGCAAATAGGTGATTCAGACAAGCTCATTAGTCAATAATAAGGCCTTTCAGAGATGTACACAAGAGACTTCGGGGTGCGGACGGGCTTTTCTAAGAATCCCGGTTTCTGTGTCTTTACTCTGAATTCACTGAAGATCCCTTGACAGTATTCAGTGGGGGGAAGCTTGCCCCTTTGTCCTTGAACTGGCTTCACCTGAGAGCTCAGCTTTTCTTGTAGGTTATTAATGTATTAGTCACCCTATAAAAGTTCCCCTGATTTATTTTTCTGCCAGAGAATTTAATTCCTTCTCTTAAAATTAAAAACTCAATTCAGTCTCTATGCTCTTTCAGTCTTGCTTTTTCTTTCCCCCCTTTCTCCTTTCTTCCCACTTTTTTTCTCCTTTCACTCAACTTTGTATTTCAGTATTTTGTGTGAATGTGACATTTCCCTTTTTACCTATAGAATTTCTCCTTTCTCTCTCCCCGGTGTGAATTGAAAATGGCACTCCTTTATTCAGTGCACTGCAAATGACTGGCAATCTATTGCAGCTACGAATATAACCAAATGTCTCCCTTTTTGGTCTTATAAATTCTTAGAAGCTTGGATGCCCTTTGCAGTTTCTCCTTTTTTGTGTGTTAACAGGCACAGTATAAAGAGTTCAGAGATGGAAAATGTTGAAATGATCACTAAAATGCATTGTTCCAATAAAAGATATTTTATTTTTCTGTTTTTTAAAATATACTACTAGTTTATGCCTTGATTATATATACTTGATTAAAGGATTGTATAATGATTATCTTTTTCTATTACTCTTTTATATGGCAATTAAAAATATTTTGGGAGCTTTCCATGGTAACCATCTTTTTCAAACAAAAATTCAGGATCCAGAATTCGACAAAAGATTTTTGTGCCAATTCTGCCACTGAGAAGCACATTGTTAGATTTAGATTGTGAGACCGTGACAGACTTGAATGTAGAAATCTTTCCTTGTTTATAGGATGACAACAAATTGAAAATGATGAGCAGTGGAGATTTTCACTACAGGACTGTGATGTGAACAAAATTGTAGGGCTTTATGTACACATTTCAACTAATTATATCCCCCACCACAACACCAAGCAAATAAAAGTGGCATTGCTCATCTTAGAGCCTCAAAGATATTTTACTTTGTTTTGTAAATACACATCTTAAAAAGTATTTTTTCCTTTCAATATCTACTTACATCACATGCTAAGATTGATCTTAAAGTACTTCACATTTATTATGGACAAAAGAATCTATCTTGACACCTTGGTTCAGAACTGGTAATTTAAGATGTAGTCCCCAGTGAAAGAAACATAATGTAGTTTGAAATTATTTGTGGTTCTCTCCTATTATTGTTCATAAAGAAAGGAGGGATGGCAAGTGGTCTTTTAAAAGGGTGCATTTTAAAAATAAGATTTTTCATTTTGATGATTTCTATCACATCTGTTATTGATATTATAACTGCCATTAATATCATTAGTGTGTGCATAGTCATCATCAAACTCTCAAAATCTGGGAATTGTAGAAAAAGAACATCCTGTGTTTCTGCTTGGAAGGCCTTCTATTGTTATCAGCAAAACAAAAAAACAAGGCAACCAACTAAACAAAGACCACTCATCTAAAAACACCATTTTGACATGTGCTTGGAAAATGCATTGTTTATATTACTCTCAAAATCAATGCTCACATTTGTCTAGTATATATGTTTATCTGCACACTTCATTCACTATTATCTTTTTGTTTATTTCTTGGGGGACACATTCATCCATGTACTGCGGACCATGCAGTGCTGGTGATGGAGCCTGGGCCCCCTGCCTGCAGAGCATGTGCTCAGCTAGCTGATATATTTCTCTGGTCCTCCACTCATTATTAAGACACAAACTATGCAAAATAGAAATGGGAAAACAATGATTCACCAAAAAACTCAAACTGTTCTTTATTAAATATTTGTGTGAGTGAAATTTTTGTAAATAGAACAATGTTTTGATTGAGATATTCTTTTACATGAACTGGACTGCTCAATTTTAAATTAACCTTACAGCAAATTATCTATTAAATGAGAGATGCTTTTTGGCAATGAATAATAATTACTTTTTTCCTTTAAATGAACATTTCAGAATATTTTAAAAACCAATTTTCTTATATTAGATTTTCTTAAAGTTTGATATTCCCCTGTAGGCAGTCTGTCTACTTCATTATATAATAAACAATGTATACATAGCAAAACTTAAGAAGAGTTCTGATTTTCATGCTCAAGGTTTTGAGGGATCTTGTAACCCTTGTGACTAAGTATATAAATATGTATTTGATTTTTTATTTGGAATTCCAGTTACATAAATTATTTTATTAATTCCCCTTGCCTTATAGAATATCATCATTATCAGTTCGTGCAGGACTATTGCCTGGGATGAGAATATGACTCAGCATTAGAGTACATGTAGTCTAGTTATAAAGTTTCTGACCCTGTCAACATTTTATTTAACCACCTATTGTAAAATTCTATAATTGTCCCCATGTTCAAATACAATGTTTAAAATAACCTTTATTGTCTATATGTCTATTTTTGGAGAGATGCCACACCTGGCAGTGCTTAATGGTCAGTTCTTGCTTAATACTTTGGCCTTACAATGGTACTAAGGGACCATGTAATGCCAGTAATTAATTCCCTGATCTCCTGCATACAAAGAACGTATAACACTCCATTGAGTTATCTCTCTTGCTTTCTCTTTTTGATATGGTACATAGTTTGTATGTTTGATACTTTAAGTAATATTGGTATAGCATTCTATTTTGCTTGCTTACTTTTTAATTAAGCACTATTCCTTAAAATATACCTATTTTTGTGGTAAGAGAGTATGCTGAACATACTATACTATGTCTATACTACACTATCTTTTAGCCCTGGCACGTCATGGTCCCCCTCAGCATTGCTGATTAAAGCTTTGGAGGTTCTTAGAACTACTGAAGAGCCCCCGGTCATTCTCAACAATGCAGGGGCCTGAGCAGCACCACATCCTTGCTCCAATGCACTGATTCACTGGACCAGTAGATAAAGATTCAGAAATGGCTCTCCTACCTTTCTGGTCTCCCAAGTAACACTTGCTAGCCCTCCACCACCCAAAAGAAAAAAAACTTAGCAAATGACTTACTTTTCTGTGAATATAGATAGAATATATTTAAAAGCTAGAAAGTATCTGGCAAACAGACGCCTGACTTCATATTTAGCCTTAACTAAGTATAAAGTACATAGGAGTATTTGTTAACATTTTAGAGAAGACAAAAATCAGGAAAAGGTGGAGAAGTGAAAAAAATAAATTAACCCTCCCCAAGATTTGAAAATGTAAAATTGAGAGTGGTGGGCAAAGGGAAGAGTGGCAGTAGTAAAAGTATAAACTTGGAAAGTGTGTGACATAAGTTAGAAATAAATCATTTAAATTATTATATCTTTAAGATCTATCTATCTACCATCTATCTTCCTATTCTGTCTATCTACACACATAGGCTTACATTTATAGTTAATAATATTTATGGTATTCTTGGAATCTTCTACATATTTCCTCATTTGATCTTCATACAATTACCCTATGATGTAGATTAAATGATAATGTGCTACATAACTATATAGTCACATCAAAATTAAGTAATTAATTCAAATAAACGTACATAATAGAGGGTACAATTGAGCAGGAGAGGGACAGAAGCTTTATTTGCAAGCTGAGATAACTTGGGTTTAAAATTCAAAAATCGCATATGGTTCCCTGATCATTTCCAGTAGTGATCCCTAAAGAGCCAGGAGTGATCCCTGAACATTGTTGGATGTAGCCTAAAAATAAATGAATAAACAAGCAAGCAAAGGAAACCCCATAATAGTCGACATAACTAAATTTGACACAAAATAACTATCGAAATAGATAATCATAGCTATAATATATTCAGGAAAAATTTGTGTATATATCTTTATTACTACATAGACATGTTTACCATAATTTTATTTGTAATTTCTTTCTCTTTTTGTGGTTGAGCCACACCTGGTGGTATTCGTGCTTCTTCATGGCTTTGTGCTCATTCTTGGCTGTTCATGGGAAGCCATACACAGCGTCAGGGAACCAACCAGAGCAGGCTACATAGAAGAAAAGTGCTTTACAATACCGCTGGCTTCTATTTGCAGTTTCAATGACAAGAATTTATAATTAAAGTAAACCAAATAACTATTTTATTGAAATTCAGAAAATTTCTCCATTTGGCATTTTTTGTTCATTAGAATATATGGGCACAACAGGTTACAAGAACCCCCCACTGAGTGGGAGAAACTGTTCACCCAATACCGATCAGATAAGGGGCTAATATCCAAAATATACAAGGCACTGACAGAACTTTACAAGAAAAAGCATTCAAACCCATCAAAAAATGGAGAGAAGTGTCTTTCGGCTGTTCTCCGTACCAGGTCGCAGCCGCCTGGTAAGAGTGATCCGTGGGCAAAAGAAAGGCGCAGTCTCCGTGTTCCGCGCGCAGACCAAGTACCGCAAGGACACGCCGCCCGACTGCGCGCCGTGGACTTTGCCGAGCGCCACGGCTACAGCAAGGGCATCGTCAAGGACATCATCCACGACCCGGGCGAGGCGCCCCGCTGGACAAGGTGGTCTTCAGAGACCCCTAGCGCTTCAAGAAGCGCACCGAAGCTGTTCATCGCCGCGAGGGCATCCACACCGGCCAGTTCGTCTACTGCGGCAAGAAGGGTGAGCCCGGCCTGGTCTTCGGCAGAGTTCGGGGCACCGGGTGGCGTCTCTGGCTTCTTGGGGGCTGCCCAGAAGGGGCGTCAAGACCTCTCTGCTCTTTCCTTCCAGCCCAGCTCAACATCGGCAACGTCCTCCCCGTGGGCACCATGTCCGAGGGCACCATCGTGTGCTGCCTGGAAGAGAAG
>PVKC010009616.1:0-26645 GCA_004027635.1 Crocidura indochinensis | reverse complement strand
ATTGGGTGTGGCCCAACAACCACAAAAACAAAACAAAACAAAAACAAACAAACTTTGGATAATAGTAACATGCTTAGATTTAGTCACTGAAAATATTTTATCACTTTTGACACTTGTTCATTTGTCCCAGTTTACTTTGTTAGGCATAGATCTTTTAATTATGGCATAATCAAATTTATCCATTTGGGGATTTGGGGGGGAGGGTCAGAGGGTTTATTCTTTGGAAGTTTTATTTTTGTTTTTTTTTTATTTATTTAAAGAAAATGCATCACGTAGTTGATTATAGTACATTTGTTTCCAGACAAGTGAAGAAAGAAAGAAAGAAAGAAAGAAAGAAAGAAAGAAAGAAAGAAAGAAAGGAAGGAAGGAAGGAAGGAAGGAAGGAAGGAAGGAAGGAAGGAAGGAAGGAAGGAAGGAGGAAAGAAAGAAGAAAGAAAAGAGAGGAAGAAGAAAAAAGAAAGAAAGAAGAGAGAAAGTAAAAGTACAATAGCAAGTTCATCTGTGAAAATTATTGTATCATCAGGAGCTGGGCGGTGGCGCTGGAGGGAAGATGCCTGCCTTGCCTGCGCTAGCCTAGGACGGACCGAGGTTCGATCCCCCAGTTTCCCATATGGTCCCCCAAGCCAGGAGCGACTTCTGAGGGCATAGCCAGGAGTAACCCCTGAGCGTCACTGGGTGTGACCTAAAAACCAAAAAAAAAAAAAAAAATTATTGTATCATCAATGAAGTCATTAATCCAATGGCAGAAAGTTTAGTACGCTCTTGCTATATGTCGTCTGTTAAATGAGGGTATTCCTTTAGGGATGACAGCATCAAACACATGAAGTTGATCAGAAATTCGAAGCTATCATACTGTTATGTATGTAAACATTTCCATAAGATTATTATGTTACTGATCCTACCCTAATCAATAATTTGCCCTACCTAGGGTGTGAGCTAGCATTCTGCTCCCACCCTAGGGTGGTACCTGATTCTGATGTATAAAAGCAAGGGTCTGTGGAAGGCAGGGGCTTTTTTCTGGGCCTGATTCTGGGCCTTTTTGCTTCAGCCTTATCCACTGAATAAAGCTGATATCTTCTGAAGCCTGACTGCTTGGTAGCTTTCTATCCGCCTCTTTCACTTCAAACCTGCCGGCTGAGCAGGATGGCAGACCCGTGGTCCAAGCTGAAGGAGAAAGACCTCATCCTCCATCCCTCCATCAGCCAGCCCTATCAAGGGCTGTTATGCAACACCATACTACAAATTTTAGGGCATATACTCAGCTGCTGAGCATCCTGGAAGAAGGCCAGGTTTGAACATGGCGACTGTGTTTGTGAATGTGGTTACAGCTGCTAGTCTTTCCCAGAAGAAGGAAAAGACAGGAGAGGGTGCCTGCATTTGCTCCAAAAAAACAAACAAACAAACAAACAAACAAACAAAAAGCCCTGGTGATATCAGTCCAATAACTAGTCTACCTAGAGTGTGATCAGATTGGCATACACACGGGGAATCGTAGAGGATTAGTGATGAGGCAGGCCATCCGGAAAACAGTGATTCTGGGTTGATGGAGGCAGCAAGCGTGGCTTCGGCAGGGTGGGAGCTTGGCCTACCCTCTTCTCCTGAGACGGCCAGCTTTAATGCTGCATGGGCCAGTGTAGTCATAATCTTTAACGGCTTACACTTGTTCATTTTCTTCATAAATTTGTCTCTATTTGTGTCTTCCCATAGTATCTTCACATAGTATACTCTCAAGTGCTTTAGGTTTCTCTACGACTATGATGATGCTGTTATCTCTTTTGGAGGGATGGAAAGTTTGGGCTATACCAGGAGTTGTTCAGGGCTTTCTCTTGGCTCGCTCTCAGACATCACTTCTGGCAAGGTAAATATGAAGTGTCTAAACTAGATTTGAACCTGGATCAGCAGGATGCAAAACAAGTGCCTTAATTTCAGTGCTACCTCTCCGACCCCAATGCTTGGGTATCTTAATGGCTTAGTTAAGTACAGCATGTGAGACACTGACTGCTCTAAGGGCCAGTTCAAGGACTAAGAATAGTATGTCTTTTTTGTCATTTCTTTCTTTTTTCTTCTTTCTTCCTTTCTTTCTTTCTCTCTTCCTTCCTTCCTTCCTTTCTTTCTTCTTTCTTTCCTTTCTTTTTTCCTTCCTTTTTTCTTTTTTCTTTTTGGTTTTTGGGCCACACCCAGTGACGCTCAGGGGTTACTCCTGGCTATTCACTCAGAAGTCACTCCTGGCAGGCACGGGGGACCATATGGGAACCGGGGGATTGAACCGTGGTCCGTCCTAGGCTAGCGCAGGCAAGGCAGCAGGCGCCTTACCTCCTGCACCACCTCCCGGCTCCCCCTTCCTTTTTTCTTTCTTTCTTTTTTCCTTTTTTCTTCTTTCTTTCTTCTCCTTTATTTCTCCCTTTTTTCTTTCTTTTTTCACTTTCTTCTCTCTTTGTTTTTCTCCCTTCCTTCTTTCCTCCCTTGTTCCAACAGCAACAAAATCCTGTACATATTATAGAGAAATACATGACTGTCAGAACAAAGGTAACATGGACAACATTTTTGAGAGAAAGGCAACCACATGCAACAAAGCAAACAAAATTCAAACTGACACCTAACCTTTGAACTACAACATCAAAAGGAGAAAAAGATTAAACTATTTTCTAAATTCTTTTTAGGTGGGGGAGGCCACACCTGGTGGTGCTCAGGGGTTACTCCTGGCTATGCACTTAGAAATCGCTCCTGGCTTGGAGGACCATATGGGATGCTGGGGGATTGAACTGCAGTCCATCCATCCTAGGCTAGCTCGGGTAAGGCAGATGTCTTACCTCTTGCGCCACGGCTCCGGCCCCTATTTTTTAAATTCTTAAAGAAAATTCTTTAGTTTCATCCTCTTCCCACCCCTCATTGTGGTTGTTGTTGTTGTTGTTATGTTATAACAGGAGAACACACACCTAACACACTTGATGCATGCACAGTTAGAGCCATGGCACTCCAGGCACACACCTCGATGTTTCCTCACTGAGATTTGTGCTTCTTCAGCTCTGCTGCTCACACACAGGCTTCACCATGGGTCCTGCTCCTAGCTGAGTAAGTCAGTCAGGGTTGTGGTGCTTGCAATGGGGGAACTTCTACAGGCGCATACCCCTTGGTCCTTGTGCTCTCATCTCACAACTTTTTTGTTACCGTGTTCTGGGGGATACACTCCTTTTGTAGTTCTCACCTGACTACAACAGGGTTGGAAATTGTTTGCTGTGCCAAAGACAGCAGACCACAAAGAACAGAGCTGCTGGGCTCCTCCTTGGTGCATGAGGGATACTGGGATTTGAACTCATGATCGTAAATAACTTTGCAAGGTGGGTGGACTAAGCTTCTGTATTGAGCCTCTGGTCTCTGTAGTTTCTTTCTTTTTTTTTTTTTTTGGTTTTGGGGCCACACCCAGCAGTGCTCAGAGGTTATTCCTGGCTATCTGCTCAGAAATAGCTCCTGGCAGACACGGGGGACCATATGGGACGCCGGGATTCAAACCAACCACCGTAGGTTCTGCATCAGCTGCTTGCTTGCAAGGCAAACACCGCTGTGCTATCTCTCTGGCCCCTGTAGTTTCATTTTGATGAGAAAACACAATAACATTATTTACAGGAGATATCACCCAAATACATGCTTTAAAAATTCTTAGAATGTTTAGAATTAAAATGAGTTGAAAATTCATTTTAGTTTTCTTGTTCTGACTTTCCTTAAAGGTCTGAAAGATCTTCTGGTCTTATTCCATCAGAAAGTCTCTCCTGCTTCTGCCTGTTCCTCCACTGCCCTGCACATTCCCTTGCCCTTACATCATTTTTACCTTTTTAATCACTTTACCTTTCTGATACAAAATCCACAGATGACAAAATATCTTTTTTTGTTTTGTTTTGTTTTGTTTTTTGTTTTTGGGTCACACCCGGCAGGGCTCAGGGGTTACTCCTGGCTCCATGCTCAGAAATTGCTCCTGGCAGGCACGGGGGACCATATGGGGCACCGGGATTCGAACTAATGACCTTTTGCATGAAAGGCAAGGGCCTTACCTCCATGCTATCTCCCGGGCCGACAAAATATCTTTTAAAGCAAAGGTTCTTAACCTTTTCATTTCTGCATAGTGACATCAACCCTTAGAGCAGTGATTGAAAGTCATAGTTTTTAATGCTGGACATTAACTTAAAATGGTGACTTGTTAATATGAAGTCATAGATTTTATTTTCAAAGCACTAATGTCAATATTTATTCATTCTGTAGTAAATATAAGGACCTTCAGTTGCTGAATGCATTTTTTATAGTGGACCACATCTAGTGCTCAGGTGTTATTCCTGACTCTGTTCTCAGAGGCTTCTCCTGGCAGGCTTGGGGGACCATATGGGTTGCTGGAGATGGAACTAGGGCATTTGTCAGCCATGTACAAGCAGATGCCCTTCCAACTATACTATCTCTTTCATCCCCTACTTTGAAGAAATTATTTGTCTTTCTATCTTCTCTTCTCCTGTATCATGTCTGCTATTTTTATTTTGTTGCTTACTGCATTCATTAAAAAGTACTTGTTATTTTAACACATTTTAGCACCATCCTACATTGTGATTCCAGTTCTCACAAATCTAGATAGACATTTCAGTATTGAGATATCACATCAAGACATCCATGAAGTCGCACAGCAAGGTGCAAGAGACCTGGAGTGCTGACTCTTAGCTCAGAATCTTTCCAATAAGCCATGGTGTTGCTTTTAAAATGTTTATAAATAAAATATATACTATCTACCATGTATCCACTATAGTATTAAACCTTTTCTTTTTAATGTGGAATCCACACCTGGAATAGTACAAAGGAACCAGAACTTGAACTCAGGTCCTCACTCATGTTAGGCACGTGCTCTACCATTTTAGCAATCTCTCCAATCCCATCTTGGGTGCTAGGGATATGTCTCAGTCAAGGAATTCATCATGCCTTATATAATATATAATATATTAATATTATATAATTATTAATATTATATAATATTAATTATATATTATATAATATTAATATATTATATAATGTATAATATATTATATATAATATATATTATATAAGGCATGATGAATTCCTTGACTGAGAAATATATATATAAATATATATATGAAAAGAAACACAAACATACACATAACATTGGCTCATCTAGTCCTCTCTTTATAATGAAGGAAACTTTATAATGAAGGAAACTCAAGAGAGGTGAAATCACCTTCCCAGTGTCACGGTGTCACCACACAAACCCCAGAGGTAAAATTGGCACCCAGTGCTGCCTGACTTCTAATGCTGCCCTCTAGCGAGAAAATATGAGAAAGGCACAGATTTTCGAAGCAGACACTGATTTGCATTCTGATTTTGACTGTCTGGTCAAATTAAACTGGATAAAATAAGAAAATGCAGGCTGCAGAGATAGTATAGTGATTAGGGTGTTTACCTTGTATATGGTCACACTCAGTTTGATCTGACGTTGTATATGGCTCCCAAAGCTCTACCAGGAATGATCCCAGAGCATAAAACCAGGAGTAAACCTTAAACCTCAAAGAGAGAATTATGTCTATTTATTAATTACAGTACTTTACAAAACATCACAAAAACTAAAGATCCTCCTGTTTTGTACCACAACTGTGCTCCAAAACAATTTTATTTTGTTTGTTTGTTTGTTTTGAGTCCGTATCCAGCAGCTCAGAAGCTACTCCCTGGGGTCAGAATACTCGCATAGCAGGAATGGTGCTTACCTTACATGTAGTTGACACCGATTTGATCATCAGCATGCTATGTGGTATCCCGAGCCTAAAGTACAGAGCCAGGACTAACCTCTGAGTTCTACTGCATGTGGCCCAAAAACAAAATTAAAAAAATTGAAGTGCAGTGCTGGGGGTTCACTCCTGGTGGTTCTTGAGGAATCAATCATGCAATGTAGGAGGATTGAGTCTTGGTTTTCTGCGTGAAAAGCATGACCTCCAGCTCAATCTTTGTGGTCTAGGCATGATTCTTTTTTAATTTATGTAATTTTTATTATAATGCATTTTAATGTTTTTATAACACCATGATTTACCAAGTTTGTAAAATACAGTCATTAAGGCATTAAATATTCAAACACCAATTCCACTGGTGTTTAACCTTCTCTTCACCTGTGTTCCCAATTTCCCATCCCATAACCCTAGTCTTCCTCTTTCCAGGCACAATTGACTTGATATTGTTTGTTACAACACAAAGACACATGGAATTATCAAAAACTTTAACAGTAATATGAAAAAGTGTTATATATCTCCATGATGTTACTAAAGTCAGTGTCTAAGGATTTATTGGACTGTGGTTGGTTGAGTCTTTCCTGTTACTAGGCTCACTGAGCTTCGTAGATTCCTATATAACTTGCCCATCAGATTTCATGTGATACTACTAGGCTGACACTATTATAAAATTTTGAAATGTCGTGCAACTGCAAGAATTTATAGATTTAAAACAAAATCGGTGGTTTGAAGGGTTAAATTGTGAAGCTGAGCTATTTTAGTTGGAGGGTACAGGGTGTGACACTAAGCTGCTGTGGTTCATGAAGAAAAGGTATCTGCCCCCATCCATTCTGAGAATGTCACAGAGATATCAACCCAAACAGAACTGCCTGGGAAGTATTGGTGGTCTTTATTTTCTTTTGGAGCTTGGTAGAGCAACGAGGTCTTTTTTCTGTCCATAAGATGATGTGTGTGGGCCGAGACTGCTGGGTTTTCTAATGGTGAAGTGGTTATGGCCAGGTTGAGGGGGTTTGGCCCTAGTCCAGACATTTGTAACCTCCATTTTTCAGAGGGAAGAAATAGATTCTGGGAGTTATATTTCTTACAAGAAGTGAATCCAGATGCAGAACTCATGTTGCTGGTGACCATTCACCCTCATTCCCCTTTATGTCTCTTCCTCTTGTGACTTCAATGTTGTTTTTATTTTATTTTTTAAAAGATTCATATACTTTTACATCTCATCTGATAAGACTTGTATACAAAATATACAAAGAACTCTTAAACATAACAATAAGAAAACAAACATCCTAATTAAAAATGAGCAAGAGATCAGAATAGATACTTCTTAAAGAAGATACACAGGTATAAAATAAGCCTAATAAAAGATACTCTACAAAATTTGTCACTGGGTAAATGAAAATTTAAACAACTGTTAGATACCACAACACAAACCAGAATGTCTAAATCTTGAAGATATTGATTTCTGACAAAAATATCCAGAAACTGAAATCTCATATATTTGCTAGTGGAATAGTAAAATGTTGGAACTACCTTGTCAAACACGTGACAGTTCCTCAGAACATTAAATTTTGGGGCTGGAGAGTGTATAGGTGCATGCCTTGTATATGCCTTGTATATGTCCCACCCCAGTTTAACCTCTGGCACCACATGGTCCCCCAGATCCACACAGGCCAGCCCTAAGAGCTCAGAATTGTCCTCAATCAGCAACTTGTTCAGCAGAAAATTACCCCTGGGTCTCCTGAGTACAACTTGGGAGCTCCCATCAACTCCCCTGCAAAAAAAAAAAAAAAAAAGTTTAAGTCTATGATCCAAAGTTACTCTAGCAGAAAAGAAAATTATAAAAAAAAAAAAAATAGGTGCCCACACAAAATTTTGTACACAAAAGTAAAGTATTATTTGGGGCCAAAGAGATAGCACGGAGGTAGGGCATTTGCCTTACATGTAGAAGGACAGTGGTTCGAATCCAGGCATCCCATATGGTCCCTGAACTTGCCAGGAGTGATTTCTGAGAGTAGAGCCAGGAGTAACCCTGAGCACTTTCAGGTGTGACACCAAAACAACAGCAACAAAAAAGTAAAGTATTGTTCAGATAACCAAAAAATTAGAAGCAGCCAACCCAAATGTTCATCAAATGATAAACAAAATAGGTTCTATTCATATCAAGAAATTGGTTTTAGGGGCCCGGGAGATAGCATGGAGGTAAGGCGTTTACCTTTCATGCAAAAGGTCATCGGTTCGAATCCCGGTGCCCCATATGGTCCCCCGTGTCTGCCAGGAGCAATTTCTGAGCATGGAGCCAGGAGTAACCCCTGAGCACTGCCGGGTGTGACCCAAAAACCAAAAAAAAAAAAAAAAAAATGGTTTTGCCCCTAGGAAGGAATGAAGCGGTGATACAATGACACAATCTGGATGAACCTTGAAAACATTGTGCTAATTAGTCCATTCACTAAAGGCCACATAATGTGGGTTTTAATAGCATGAAATGTCTAATATAGATATATTTTTTGGGACTGAGCAGGTTAGTGGTAACCAGGGCCTAGACTGAGAGTAGAAAAAAATAACAGTGAGTGGGAGGGGAATGTGTGTGGGTGGTGGGGGGATATGTGTGTGCACTTGTGCATATATATAGGTGAATGTGCACATACATGCACGTGTATATAAAAGAAGTAAAAGGTATTGAATTTCTTGGTAATGGTGGTATAACCTTGGGAATATAGTGAAAAAACTGAGTTGTACTAGAAGGGGTAAATTTTATGGTACATGAATTATGTGTATATTAAAATAAAGATTTTTTTAATAAGGTAAAGGGCAAGAAATAGTGAAACAAAATGTGTAGGGATAGATAATAGGTCAGACAAAGGTTGCATTTTAGGAATAAAGGTGTGAGGTGATCTCACAGAACACCTGGCAGGTTCTGTTAAATACCATAGAGTAAATATTACTTTCAACAGCCTATTTAAATTTTGTATCAGTCTGACAGATTTTACAATGGCCTAGTTCAGGACAGGTGGTGCAAGAGGCTGGCTATGCTCAAAGAACTCAAAGAATCAGATGAGGAGCTGAGAGCAGTGTAATGTTTGCATGACCATCCTTTGTTTATTCAACAACAGCCACAAAAACTCTATACCCATAAAATAAATTGTATTAATAACATGATATAGATGATATATTCAAGGTTTTCAAGAGGGAAGGTAATCGCATACTATAAAAAAATGACAAAAGCAAGAAAGAATCAAACTGATATCCAAATTTTGAACAGCATTCATAGAAGAGAAAGGCAATGGGATCCTGTTTTTAAAATTAAAAGCATAATTCTAGAAATTTATATAGAATTTTAATGTTACTTAAATATACTTATAGCAAAAATATTTGCAGATAAATGTTACCCAGTTATCAACTTTGAAAGTATGCATTTTTTTTGCTCTCTCTTTTTTTTTTAAATTAGAGGCTACAAGTGGAGATGTTTCAGGGAAGGCAACTTCTGACTGTTTGAGTATGACTACTGGCAGTGCTTTTATTGTGAGGTGCTACGGATCAAACCAGGGCTCCTACATGCAGAACATGTGCTCAGCTCTTTGAGCTAGCTATCTCCCCAATCCCTAAAAGCATCCTTGAAGGAAGAATTCACCTAAGATGAAATTAATTCAGGATGAAACTCTATATGAGAACCAGTTATTAGGACATTTAAGTTTTTAACCCAAGTAATCTGAAGATGTACATCCACACAAAATCCTGTACATGAATCTTTCCATGGGTTTTATTAAAACTTACCCCAAACTGGAAGTAACCCAGAGGTTCTGCCATGGATGAAGGATAAACTGGTTCAGACATTCTGGTAAATGCAAATGCTTGTTTGTCAGAGTTGATAGAACTTCACAGCACATAGAATGAACTTTAGCATATGCAAATCCCATAAAAATAATTAAGTCACAATGATTTTTTAGGAGCACCTAAGGTAGAATACAACCTTTGAAATAAAATGAATGCATGAAAAACATAAATATATGTAAACTATAAAATTCACTTACTAACAGGAAGGGGAGAAGAACATGCTGATTTAAAGGACTTTGAAAAGAAATGGAAGCTCAAAAAAAATAAATAATGTACAGAAGCACAGCATACTAGTTGGTAAACTTGTTTCTCAAGATACCAAGGACTACTGATTCAGAGAGTGCTAAGTACATAGACCTGGCTGGAGCAATGATGTGAGTGAACAGAAGTGGCTGGGAGTCAGGTTTCTTGCTCACCGGAAGTCATAGAAGTCACAGAAGTAGGTCATTGTAATCCATGTGTCATTAACTGAGAGTTGGAACATTAGGAAAAACTCATGTGTAACTTAATATAGATGCAGAAAAATATGTCTATACATTTGTAGGCATGTGTATGTTAGCAGGTTTATATACATGCAGATGGTTTCTGGGTCTATTGGCCAAGAGGACTCAGCAGCGATCCCACAGTAGCACTGAGACTGCTCAGACTTTGCTAACACCATCACCTAATGAAAGGAACAGGGCTCTGTGCATTTCATTTTGGAATCCCCCACATCCCAATTTGGGAAACATTTCCCTTTCTTTCACTTTATTGGGTTCCCTCCTCTCTTTCTTCTATTTTCTCCTTTTGACATGTGGCTCTGCTCAGGGCTTACTGCTGGCTCTGTGCTCAAGGATCACACAGGTGGTGTTCAAAGAACCATATAATGGTGCTTTATACAAGATCTTTTGTTTGTGTGTTATATAGTAGAAATGGAAACTAAAGTAATTAAAATACTTAAGAATCTAAAGAATATTTTTACAAAATACCTTCAATTTTCTTTAAAAATTAAAAAACTTAATTTTCTTTTTCTTAAAAATAACAAAAATAATTAAAGGGAAGAGGAAATTGTTGTTTGTTTTTGTTTTTGTTTTTATTTGGTTTTGGGGCAACACCCGGTGGTGCTCAGGGGTTACTCCTGGCTATTTGCTCAGAAATAGTTCCTGGAAGGCACAGGGGACCATATGGGACTCCGGGATTTGAACCAACCACCTTAGGTCCTGGATCAGGTGCTTGCAAGGCAAATGCTGCTGTGCTGTCTCTCCGGGCCACAAGAAATTGCTTTTATGTTTTTGCAAATCTATAGGGTTTAAGGTGCTTGATTTGCATGCGACTTACCCTAATTTAATCCTCTGCATAGCATATGGCTTCCTGAGCACCACCAGGAGTGATTCCTGAGCATAGTTAGATATGACTCAAACATCACTGGCCCCTCAAAATAAAAAAGAAACTAGATTTTTAAAAATGTGTTTCCAGAGCCGGAGAGATAGCATGAAGGTAAGGCGTTTGCCTTGCACCCACAAAAATGGTGGTTCGAATTCTGGCATCCCATATGGTCCCCCAAGCCTGCCAGGATCGATTTCTGAGTGTAGATCCAGGAGTAAACCCTGAGCGCTGCCAGGTGGGACCCTAAAACCAAAAGAAAAAAAATTTCCGTGTGAATATCATTTAGCAATGAAAAATCTCCACTGTACATTTAGGAAATAGTAAAATTGAAAAAGCAAATAAATGTGTTTTTGTTCTTTTACAAATAAATTTATTATTTACAAATAAATATATATATAATCTTTAAGCACCATAATTACAAGCATGATTGTAGTTGGGTTTCAATCATAAACAGAACACCCACCCCCTCCTTCACCAGTACAATATTCCCACCATTGCCCCCTTCTACTACCCCACCACTGCCTGTATTTGAAACAGGCATTCTACTTCTCTCATTCATTAACATTGTCATTGTAGTTGTTAGTGTAATTATTTCCCTAAAAGCATTCACCACTCTTTGTGGTGAGCTTCATATTGTGAGCCAGTCCTTCCAACCCTATTGTCTCTGGGATTAATACAGTAATATCTTTATTTTAAAAAAAAAGCCATAGATGAGTGAGACTATTCTGTGTCAATCTCTTTCCCTCTGACTTATTTCACTCAGCATAATAGATTTCATGTACATCATGCATAGGAAAACTTCATTTTATCTCTCCTGATGGCTGTGTTGTGTATATGTACCACAATTTTCTTTTTTTTTGGGGGGGGGTCACACCCGGCGGTGCTCAGGGGTTACTCCTGGCTGTCTGCTCAGAAATAGTTCCTGGCAGTCACGGGGGACCATATGGGACACCGGAATTCGAACCAACCACCTTTGGTCCTGGATCGGCTGCTTGCAAGGCAAACTCCGCTGTGCTATCTCTCCGGGCCCCTGTACCACAGTTTTCTTTAGCCATTCCTTTGTTGAAGGGCATATTGTTTCTAGAGTCTGGCTATTGTAAATAGTACTGCAATGAATATAAGTGTAAGGAAGGGATTTTTGAATGTATTTTTGTGTTCCTAGGGTATATCCCTAGGAGTAGTATAGCTGGATCACATGGGAGCTCAATTTCCAGTTTTTTGAGGAATCTCCATATTGTTTTCCAAATAGGCTGGACTAGATGGCATTCCCACCAGCAGTGGATAAGAGTTCCTGTCTCTCCACATTCCCGCCAGCACTGCTTGTTCTCATTCTTTGTGATGTGCACCAATCTCTGTGGCATGAGATGGTACCTCATAGTTGTTTTGATTTGCATCTCCCTGATGACTAGTGATGTGGAGTATTTTTTCATATATCTTTTGGCCATTTGTATTTCTTCTTTAAGGAAGTGTCTGTTCATTTCTTCTCCCCATTTTTTTTGATGGGATTAGATATTTTTTTCTTGTAAAGTTCTGTCAGTGCCTTCTATATTTTGGATTTAGCCCCTTATCTGATGGGTATTGGGACAAATCAATGTTTTAATGTTATTATAAAAATAGCTTGGACCTCATGGTCTTTTAAGAAATATTAGTGAGGGGCTGGGCGGTGGCGCTGGAGGTAAGGTGCTTGCCTTGCCTGTGCTACCTTAGGACGGACCGTGGTTCGATCCCCCGGTTTCCCATATGGTCCCCCAAACCAGGAGCGACTTCTGAGCGCATAGCCAGGAGTAACCCCTGAGCGTCACTGGGTACGGCCCAAAAACCAAAAAAATATATATATATATTAGTGAGAAAATTTTGAAAACTGTTATCCTAGGGGAAACTTTGAGAAACTATTGTTAGTCTTGATTGTTAAATACTATTTGTTCTCCCATATAAATAAATATGTAGAAAAAATATAATATAATATATATTCCCATCATCAGCAAATGTGAATTCTCGTGTTTTTCCATCATCAGCAATACTTAATGTTTTCAGACTTTTTATTTTTGCCCACATTGTTAAGTATAAAATAGTGTCTCAATCCTGCTTTTATTTACATTGTTTCAATTACTTGAAGACTAATTCCTTACTTTTCAACCTTGACCTGATATCATCTTAGCAACGAAACTTTTCCTCATCTATACATTCAATTAACTGCCTCTTTTGACCTAGAACTAACTCTGGGAGGAGCTAGACAATTCACACCCCACTCATTTTCAAAAGCATCCCAGAATCTGATCAGCCTGTAGACTTCATAACAAGCTCTCTATGTAGATACCATGTGAATCCCATGGTGATTGTGATTTCTTTATGTCAATCTAACAAGGCCATATTTTAAGGCAATGATAATGTTGTATTCATATTTTTTTTTGAAATTATCCTCTTAAATATATCTGGACACAGTTCTCTGCCTCCAATCTGGCAGTTCAAGGAGGAATCTATTCCAGGCAGACATTCTTTTTCTTTCTTTGATCTGTTGCCAGCAAGCTGTAGGGTCAGCACTGTCCCATTGTGAGGGAACTGGGTCCTGAACTCTGCCCCCATGTCCCCTTCATCCACTCTGCGGCACAGAGGGAGCAATGCCTACCTCGTAGGAGAGGCAGTCATCTCAGCCTCTCCTCCTTTCTCATTGCACTAAATAGAATAATGGCCCTCAGAGATGTTATAGCAGGGGCTCGAAGACAATATGATGGTGAAGCAGAGATACAGGTCATAAAGGCAAGAGCCAAAATGGAGGGATACAACAGCCACTAGAAGTCAGAAAAAGTCAGGGAAACATTCTTCTTCCCTAGAGCTTTCAGGAAGGGGTATGAGCCTGAGAACCTGTTTTGAACTTTTTATCTCTAGAATGATAAGAAAAGAAATTTGTATTCTTTCCAACCACTAAGTTGTATGGCTATTTGTTGTAGCATCAATAGAAAAGCAATACCCTCATATATCCCACAACAACTTTCAGCTCCTTGTAATGTCTACTAGGTACTATTATGCGTCTGGTACCATAGAGATAGTACATTCATTAATTCAAAAATATAAGTGAACACCTAAATTCATTGCAGTGCTATTGGCAATGGCCCAATTACCAAAACAACCCTAGTGTCCAGTGACAGATGAGAGATGAATATGTAACCTAGATGCTTGATGGAATATGATTCAATGAAAGGAACTGAGCTCAGCTATTTAAAAAGATGAAATATTGAGACTAGAGAATTAGAACAGAGTTAAAGTACAAGCACATGGCTGGCACTGGCTCAAATCCCAGCATCACATATGCTCCTTTGAGCACCAACATGAGTGATTCCTGAGTGAAAACATGGACAGAAATGGAGGGTATTATGCTAAGCAAAGAAAGTCAGGAGAAAGACAAATGACAGACTCACTTACATATGGAAATACATAAAGAAATAAAGAAATCATATAAAGAAATAAAGGGAACAGACAAAGTCAAATAAAAAACAAACAGGGGCCAGAGTGGTGGTGCAAAGCATTTGCCTTGTCCACGCTAGCCTAGGATGGACCACAGTTTAATCCCCTGGAGTCCATATGGTCCCCCAAGCCAGGAACTCGTAGCCAGGAGTAACCCCTGAGCATCACAGGGTGTGCCCCCCCAAAAAATTACAAAATAAGCAGATTCTGGATGCAAGACTGATGTTACTAAAGGATATGTGAGGGAGGGAAGAAAGTGGAAAAGGGTTCAGAGGATGTTCTAGTAGGTTATTGGGACTTTGGTGATGAGTATGGTATGTAACAGATTTTGAAGATTTTCTTTATCATCTCCCCACAAAACATAGACAGTTTTTTTTGTTTGTTTGTTTTTATTGTTTTGGGCCGCACCCAGTGACGCTCAGGGGTTACTCCTGGCTATGCGCTCAGAAGTTGCTCCTGGCTTGGGGACCATATGGGAAACCGGGGGATCGAACCGCAGTCCGTCCTAGGGTAGCTCAGGCAAGGCAGGCACCTTACCTTCAGCACCACCGCCCGGCCCCAACATAGACAGTTTTTATAAACCAATGTTACTTGAATAAAAAGATCATTTTTTAAATAATACATATAATTCAGGGGCTAAAGAGATAGTGTAAGAGGTAAGGTGCTTGCCTTATATATGCCAGACCCAGGTTCAATCTCCAACACCTCTTATGGTCCACCAAGAGAAATCCCTGTGTGAAAAGCCAGGAGTGACCCCTGAGCAGGACTAGGTACGGTACTAAAACAACAAAAGAATCATAATCCAATAAACTTAAATTAGTATTATGACTCCTAAACTATGTCTTCTGATAGAGGGTTTATTTTTGTTTTGTTTTATTTATTGTTTATTTTTTGTTTTGTTTTGATTTGGGGCCACACCCAATACCGCTCAGGGGTTACTCCTGGCTCTTCACTCAAAAATCACCCCTGGCAGACTCTGGAGAGCATATGGGATGAGGAGAATCAAATTTGGGTCTGTCCCTGGTCGACTGCGTGCAAGGCAAACACCCTACCGCTGTGCTATCGCTCCAGTCCCTCTCTTTCTCCATCTTGATATTCATTTATGCTCTTTATTCTTCCTACAATTCAGGGAAGGAAATTGGATGGAGTGTCAGGATCCTACTGGGGTACCAGCATGACTTCAAGGCAGTGCTCTAACAGCTGGTCACTACTCAGGTGGATGGGAAAGCCCAGCTTCATCCTAGGGGTGTGCAACCACTCCAAATGTTGACACTATCATAAATAACCCATGAATGTTCGGATTAGATCCTCCACATAGAAGAGGAAAGGAAAGCTTGTCTTTTCCCGATGCCCCAACCCAGTGGGAGGGGATTGCCAAGCAGACTGGTGGAAGTTGCACTGCCAGATAAATCCAGCTCCAAGTAAAGCCATTAATAGTGAGGATGCTAAGATACCATTATCACTTGTTAGGTCCCTTCCACAGAAGGCTGATCTTCAAGACATAAAGTCAGCTCAGAAAAAAATATACATGAAATACGTCGTTTATAATCTTTTCTGCTTAAATCTGGTTTGGTCTCTGCATAACCAAGCAACCAGATTTTCTGACAATGAAAGACTGGGGATATTCGGGGCAAAACAGAACAAATTGGTTATCTACCATTTGAAGCAGCCATTTTGTTTAGCTGAGAAACCAAAGCAAATGTAAGTGGGATAAACCAACAGCAAAAGTTTATGGAGAGTGCCACAGGAAAAGGTGGAAAGTACTCTCCATTAATTGTTCCCCCTGTGAATCCTTTTTACTGGTCTGAAGAGATGAGCAATGTTTTTCTTCTAGATGTCAAAGTTCAGGTTTTGAGACTCTCCCCAGGTCACATGGCAGGAAGATGGGCTCATGTTCCCCTATTCACTGTGAGCACTGAGGACCAGTCACAGGACATCTCTTAGGGACAATCAGAACCCATTCACTGGCCAGCCAGGCCCATTTCTGCCACCACAGAGGAGCTTCAGCACAGAGGCTTTGCTTGCTTGCGAGATTATGCTTCCTGCCTTGTAGTTTCCGGTGTGCAGCTCTGCCGATGCCCTTCTTCCCAATCCCCTTTGCAGGTAGGTCCCTGTGGCAGCTCCCCAGGGCATCACTGCTTTCAGTAAACATGACCTTTGCCTCCTACCCCCAACATGACATTGGCATGTCGCTGCTGATCTGTAAACACAATTGTGTCTTCAAGCTTCAAACTGAATTTCTGTTACTGGAATCTTAACAGGCAGCAGGTCTCTGTTTATCTGTAAACAGCAGCCCCGTTCCCCAGCTGAGAGGTTAGGATGCTGTTTGTTTTTATTACTTTACAGTAAGAGGAAAAGGTGGTTTGTGACAGGCATCCACACTTCCCCTCCCTCTCCTGCATGTCTGAGAAAATCTCTCTCTCTCTCTCTCTCTCTCTCTCTCTCTCTCTCTCTCTCTCTCTCTCTCTCTCTCTCTCTCTCTCTCTCTCTCTCTTTCTCTCTCTCTCCTCCCGCGACTCCCTCTTCTTTCTCTTTCCTTTCTCCCCTTCTAACTCTTTCCACATAGAAAAAGCTCCATACCTCAGACCAAGAACCTAAAGAATTGTTTCCTATGGAGAAACATCCAGTGGTGGTTGTCTGGCCAGCATAGGTCCCTTCCTTTATAGCTTCAAAGCTTCCCAGGACAGCCAGTGTTGCACCAGCTCAGAATTTTTGCTCCTGGCTGCAGTGTGTGTTGTGACCCACTTGCATAGTTCCTGCCTTGGAACTACTCCGGTTTTCCGTGAAATGGGTGGATTTCTATTTTCCCCAGAGTCTGTACTCTACCTAAGGCTCTACCTAAGGGAGGAATTTGTTTGTTGTGCCAGTGACAAAACCCAAGGACTCATGCAAGTGAGAACATGTTTTACCCTGAACCACAGCTCTAAGATTGAGTAGGGTCTTTTCAGAGTGCAGAAACAAGCTGGTAAGTTGAAGTTTTCTAGAAAAATGTGTCAAATCTTGATTAGACTCTAACATTTGCAATTAACAGATAGAAATGTTTGCTCTTGGACCGGAGAGATAGCACAGTGGTAGGGCATTTGCCTTGCACGCAGCCGATCCAGGACAGACGGTGGTTCGAATCCCGGTATCCCCAATGGTCCCCTGGCCCACCAGGAGTGATTTCTTAGTGCAGAGTGAGGAGTAACCCCTGAGGGACACTGGGTGTGACCCCAAAGACAAAAACAAACAAAAAAAAAGAAATATTTGCTTTCATTGGCTTTAGCAAGGAAATACAGGAAAACTAAACTGGTATGTCTTTCACAAAACTAAATTATCAGGGACATTGTGATCTAGAGAAGGTTTCACCTGTATCAGTCATGAAATTGGGAAAGTGATTGTAATTGCCCTCATTTTTTTTCTACCTTTGGAAAAAATGGAAAAGGAAATAAAAATATTTTCAGCGTGTTCTCGCATAGCATTGTTAATAAGTTCTTGAAGACTGACTTTAATATAAAGTTATTTTGTTTAACATTGGTGGAATTTTTTCCCACCAATATTATAAGGAAATGGCATTGAGTAAATTGAAATTAGTCAAAGACCTACTGTAATTTGATGAAAAGAAAAAGCAAAACACTACTTACAGTGCAAAAAGTAAGACTATCTGACTAATTGAACTGCAGTGAAATATTCAAAATCAAATCTGTTAGTAAGATTAAATACTAAAATATTCAAAATCAAATCTGTTAGTAAGATTAAATACTAGAGGGGTCAGAGAGATAGCATGGAGGTAAGGCGTTTGCCTTGCATGCAGAAGAACTATGGTTCGAATGCTGGCATCCCATATGGTCCTCCAAACCTGCCAGGAGAGATTTCTGAGTGTAGAGCCAGGAGTAACCCCTGATCACTGATGGGTGTAACCCAAAACAAACAAACAAACAAACAAGCAAACAAAAAGAATAATTACCAGAGCTACTTAAAGGAGAACTTGGGTGATTGCTCTTCTTACACTGTCTCTTCTGAAGGAAACATCTTTTTTTAACAAGAGGTCGTTAAAATGGCTTCATATGTTATCAAAATATTATTTAAATAGAGGCTGGAGAGATATAGCATAGCGGAAGGGCATTTGCCTTGCATGCGGTTGACCCAGGAAGAATCCGGTTTGATTCCAAGCATCCCATTGGTCCCCCAGCCTGCCAGGTTGATTTCTTAGTGCAGAGCTAGGAGTAATCCCTGAGTGTTGCTCAGTGTGGCCCAATCAACAAATAAAGTTTAAAGTGGAGGGATAAAATAGACCATTTAAAAGTTAATTAAATTGGAATCTACCAAATATCTTTCAATTTGATGGATCAAGCATATGTTTTTAACTAAAATAATGAAACATGTAATTTTTAAGTAAATTAATAAACATTTGGTTCAGAAAAATAGCCCAACTATGCTAAAGGGCATTCTTTGCATGTAAGATACCCCCAAAGTGATCCTCAGTATTGCTTACCCCAGCACTGCTGAGTGCAACCTTCAAACACTAAACTAGAAGATATGGGGAAAAAAACAGTGTGAAAAAAACTGAGGTCACATCCCTAATGGGTATGCAGATACACAGAGACTCAGGCCTTCTTGGGAAGAGATAGAACATACATATTGCATCTGCTACAGAGTAAAGCCTTCCTTCCTGGATGATTGTAAGGGCACTGAGCTGCCCGCCTGCCACCCGTGCGCTTGCTCCAGAGACACTGCCTACCCAGCCTCCAATTTCAATGGTGAGGTCTGTTGGGTAAACAGACTGCACAATAGCTGAGGAATTTGTCATAACCACAAATAAGAGTCCTTCATTTAGAAATATGAACAGACAACCCAGGATCACCAGATACTTGATAACAGATAACAAAATGAAATGGAAAGATCATGATGAGCAGCAGGGCATGCAAACTTGAAATAAATAGGTATGAGGGGCCTGAGCAGTGGCACAAGCTGTAGGACGTTTGCCTTGCATGCACTAACCTAGGATGGACCACGGTTTGATCTCCCAGCATGCCATATGGCCCCCCAAGCCAGGAGCGATTTCTGAGCACATAGCCAGGAGTAACCCCTGAGCATCACTGTGTGTGGCCAAAAAAACCAAAAACAAGCAAACAAACAAAAAAAGAATAGACATGATACAGAGAAAGAAAGTGAAGAACTTTTTGGAACTTAGGAAGCACAATGGCAAACTTCACAAATACTCAAAGATCAGAAAAAATTTCAGGGCAAAGATTTGATGCTTAACCATTGACACCTTAAGCTTACAGGACAGAGTGATAGTACAGCTTTTAGGGTTCTTGCCTTTCACATGGCTGGCCCAAGTTCAATCCCCTGCATCCCATTTTGTCCCCTGAGCATTGCCACGTATAGTTTTTGAGTGCAGAGCCAGGAATAATCCTGAGTATCACTAGGTGTAACCCAAAGCCCAAAACAAACAAATGAAAAACCGTTAAGTTTAAGAATGAAAGCTGAGGTCTGAAGATATACTAAAGCAGGTAAGGGTTTAAGAATGAAAGCTGAGGTCTGAAGATATACTAAAGCAGGTAAGGCTCTTGCCTTGCATTTGGCTAACTTAGTTTGATCCCCAGCACTGAATCAAGTCCTAAGCACTTTCAGAAGTATGAATGCAGAATTAGGAGCAGCCTGAACACCAGTGGGTTGACCCTAAAACAAAACACAACACTATAAACAAAGCAAACATGTACCAGGAAAATACTAACTTAAATAAAGATAGTATGCCTATAGTAATATAATAATATGATCTGAGACAAAAGCATCACTAAGAGCAGAGATCATTACTATATAACAATAAATGGTCAGTTCATCAAAAATATGATAATCAGGGGCCAGAGCGATAGTACAGTGGTAAGGCATTTGCCTTGCACGTGGTCAATACAGGACAGACCCTGGTTTGAATCCCGGCATCCCATATGGTCCCCTGAGCCTGTCAGAAGTGACTTCTGAGTGTAGTCAGAAGTAACCCCTGTGCACCACAGGGTGTGACCCCTCAAACAAACAAAAAAGATTATGATAATCAACATGTAATAAGTGATGATAATATAATGTGAAAACACTTTATGTTATGCAACTCAGCAAAATTTAATAGAACTGGAGCCAGAGTGATAGTACAGCAGGTAGGGCAATTGCCTAGCATGCAGCCAACTTGGATTTGCATCCAGCACTTCATATGGTCACACTATGCAGATCCAGATCCCTGAGTGCAGAGCAAAGAGTAAGCCCTGAACACTGTTGGGTGTAACCCAAAAACAAAATAGAATTTTTGTTTTCTATTAAATTTAATAGAACTATAGTAAAAATGGGAAAGTCTGCTTTTTTTTTGGGTAAACTTCGTGCACATCTCCCAGTAAAATATAGCTCAGGCAAAAAAAAAAAAATATATATATATAGCTCAGGCAGACCCAAAAAATTTTTAAAGCTTTCAGAAAGTCATTAAGCTTGGACCAGATGACATATGTGCAGCTATTAGAGAATATTTTTTCTTTTTCTTTTTTTCTTTTTCTTTCTTTCTTTTGTCTTTCTTTCTTCTTTATTTCTCTTTTCTTCTTTCTTTCTTTCTCTTTCTTTCTTCTTTCTTTTCTTTTTCTTTTTCTCCCTCTCTTTCTTACTTTATTCTTTCTTCTCTCTTCTTTCTTTTTCTTTTTCTCTTTCTCTTTATTTCCTTTTCTTTCTTTTTCTTTCATCTTTCTTTTCTTTCTTTCTTTTTCTTCCTTTATTTGGTGGAAGGCATTGGCCATACCTGGCAGTGCTAAAGGTTACTCTTGGTTCTGCGATCAGAAATTACTCTGGCAGACTCTGGAACCATATGGAATGCCTGGGATCTAACCTAGGTCAGTCACATACAAGGCAACCATCCTATCCACTGTACTATCTCCCCAGCCCTGAATTTTGAAACTGATTTTATGTAGAAATAAAACAAGTCTCAGAAAAGGTGAAGAATTAGATATCAGGATGGTCTCTGCTAACATGTTCCTAAATCACCAAGAAATCTCATTAAAATGGAGGTTCTAGTCAGGAAGTTGGTGACAGTACCTGAAAACCCATTTACTGGGGTCATGTGAAAGAACTTCCCAAGCAATGTTCTGTGAGCCTGGAAACCATGAAGAAAGAATAGGATAAAACTACATGAAAATCTAATGAGGATTAGGCTGGAATGACTGCTATTGGCCTTTGTTTCAAGATAGGACAGAGAAACAGTGACTGAGACAGATGGTTGGGCCTTGGATCCACCAATATACCAAGATACATATTTGAATACAGGAGGGACCAGTTCAATATGCATGGCCAACTCCTTGGAACATATTGGAAATCAGGTGTGGCTATACTAAATAAATAAATAAATAAAAAGAGTATTAGTAGTGGTAGCAGTTGAGTGCTTGCCTTCCATGTATGCAGTCTGGTTTGATACCAGGACTTAAATCAATCAGTGACTTAACTGAATACAAATTTATTTTGTATTAAAATAAGTAGTATAAATAGTAAAATATAAAATAATAAAACTAGGGGCCCGGGAGATAGCATGGAGGTAAGGCGTTTGCCTTTCATGCAGAAAGGTCATCGGTTCGAATCCCAGTGCCCAATATGGTCCCCCGTGCCTGCCAGGAGCAATTTCTGAGCATGGAGCCAGGAGTAACCCCTGAGCACTGCCGGGTGTGACCCCCCCCCAAAAAAAAATAATAATAAAACTAGCATCATACTCAATTGTGAAATTTTTTTTAAATTTTTTTGGGGGGCCACACCCAGTGATACTCAGGGGTTACTCCTGGCTATTCGCTCAGAAGTCGCTCCTGGCAGGCACGGGGGACTATATGGGGAACTGGGGGATCGAACCGCGGTCCGTCCTAGGTTAGCGCAGGCAAGGCAGGCACCTTACCTCCAGCGCCACCGCCCGGCCCCCCTCAATTGTGAAATTTTAATGTTTTCTTCCTAACTTCAAGAACAAGGAAAATGGGGTGGAGAGATGGTATAGGGGTTTAAAGTCTTGCTTTGCATGGACCAACTCAAACTCAATCCCCAGCACTGCTATCATCCCCTGATTCTCACCAAGATGATGCCTGAGTGCAGAGGCACAGAGTCCTGAGAAATGTTGGCATGGCCTAAATAAAAGGGAATAAAAATAAAATTATGTCCACTCTCACTATTTTTATTTATTTTTATTATACCCTACCCTCTTAGGCAGACAAGAAAATAGCAAGTCATAGTCTTAAAAGAAAAAGAGAAAATGTCCTTTATTTTCTGAAAGCATGATTGCATGCCCAAAAGTTCCCAATGGATTTACATATAACCTAGGAAAATATAATTTAGCAAGATTGTATAATACAATAAAAATATACCCAATAAACTTGCATTTAAATACTATAACAATGAACACTTAGAATATAACATTAGTAAGTAACATCATGTAAACCTTACCCAAAAAAGTCAACACTGAAGAAAAATGTCTGCCATAAAGACCGGAAGGGAAGTGGGCAGGAGAGAAACTGGGGACATTAGTGGTGGGAAATGTACTCTGATGAAAGTATGGGTGTTGGACATTGCATAACTGAAACTCGATCATAAACAACTTTGTAACATTACATGTAACATTACATGATGATTCGATTAAATTATTCATTTTAAAAAGTCAATACTTAGTAATAAATGTATTGAAAGATGTAGATGATCTACATCTAGGAAAGGCTCACAGGGCTGGAGAACATACTTTGGGTTCAAACCCCAGCAACCAAGGGAATGGGCACTCTGGTAATAAGTTTGGTGTTGAAATGATGTATGTGGGCCCGGAGAGGTAGCACAGCGGCATTTGCCTTGTAAGCAGCTGATCCAGGACCACAGGTGGTTGGTTCAAATCCCGGTGTCCCATATGGTCTCTCGTGCCTGCCAGGAGCTATTTCTGAGCAGATAGTCATGAGTAACCCCTGAGCACTGCCGGGTGTGGCCCCAAAACAAAAACAAACAAACAAAAAAGAAGAAATGATGTAGTGAAAAAAGAATAATGAACAGTATTGTAAATCCTGATACCTCAATAAAAATGGTAGGAAAATGGAATGGAAAAAAACCCACAGCACCACATGGTCCAAACACAACTGAGGGTTGTGTACCCCTGAGTACCACCAGGCAGGGATGGTCAAAACATTATGAAGATAAATTTTAAAAATCTTCAATAAATAGGGGCTTATACTCATAAACAAGGAGGTCAGTATTATCCAGGTTGATGCTCCCTGAGAGACACAGGTTAACATAGAGCCTGATCCTATTTTGAATATTGCTTTCTTTTTTTTTTTTGTTTTGTTTTGTTTTTGTTTTTGTTTTTTTGGGTCACACCCAGCAGTGCTCAGGGGTTACTCCTGACTCCATGCTCAGAAATTGCTCCTGGCAGGCACTGGGGACCATATGGGGCACTGGGATTCGAACCGATGACCTTTTGCATGAAAGGCAAACGCCTTACCTCCATGCTATCTCCTGAGCCCTTGAATATTGCTTTCTAAGCCCATACATTCATCCAATTCATTCATCCCTTTCCACATATAGATATATTAGAGAGACACATACATAAACAAAGGTATAGATAAATATGTTTACATATGTATGTATCTATAATGTATATTGAATTGTATTACACTGTTTGCTGACTCTTTATAATCTTTAGTTGCTTGATTTGGGTAGAATTTTGTCCTTCACTTCCCACCCACTTCTTACTTCCCTCCAAGAAAGTTCTAGTGGCTACACATCTCTATGATATTCCACTAGAAGTAATTTAATTTTATACACTCACACAAGCACTCACACTATATTAAGGTAGTACCATCTCTATCTCTTTATAGTTTGCTTCATTACTGGTAATTACTGTTTAATAGTTAGGTTATCAATCCATTCCATTTATTTGTGGTTTCCTGCCAATGTCACTTTCACTTTGTCTTGTTTCACAGCTGAAGCTTCTGGTTTAGAGAAGCAGCTAAATGTGTTCAATTCTACCATTCACAAGTAGGTCTCCTAGGCTGCCTAGAAAGTCCATGCTCCATCCTTCATCTGATCAAAGTTGTTCTTGCTTAGCTCTCTTCTAAGGCCTTATTTGGTTTCTTTGTTAAAATGTATTTCTCCTAACTAATTTCTGCCCAGAATGGTTTGTGCTAAGAAACTAAATTCAAATCTAGAGTTTGATAAAGCAACTTGTTGTATCTCCACCTCATGACAGAGGCAAATCCCCTGGGGAATGAAATTGCCAATCTCTTTACAGGGGGAGGTGTTCAGGGGACAGTCCAAATGGAAAGACGAGATCTGGTCACTTGGGCATATACATTGCTGCAGTATTCACAGATGACACTTGTAGACCCCTGGGAGTAACTGATATTATTAAATCCCAGGCATAAATGCCCCCTTCCCTTCTCTCTTCTCCAGGAAGCTGACTCCAGCAGCCAGACAGTTCTGTTACCCAACACCAAGCCAAGCAGCCAGCCACCCGGTCTATGCTGTCGGGGGTGATCTCATTAGAATGAAGGAGATGAGTCAACATTCACACAAAGACCTTCTGGCCTGCAATCTGAGAACAGGTTTAGAAGGAACAAAGCAAAGGAGAGAAATGTAACCAAGAACTATCTCTTTATTGCTTTTGAGTTGTTTAAGGGGGTTTTAAGGGATTAAGCCTAAAGAAATGTTGACTGTAGGGAGAGGAGCAGGATATCGGTTGAACAAGAATAGAGGTCTTTGTGCTGACTAAGAGGAGAGACACATGAAAAGAAAATCTTCTCATCCTGGCTGCTCTAGGGGGAGGGCTGGCAGTCAGAGGTGAGTGGAAATGCCTGGTTTCCAGGCTGCAGATAGAAGTCAAGGAGCAGACAGGCCTTTGGAGTCCTTCGATAACTGTAAATTGACAATGAAGACCTTAGAGATGGCTTGACTATTCCCTTTAATCCCTTTTCAAGTTCTCCCAGAACTCCCAGAAGTTCTGAACCTTGGCAAGTCCCAGAAGACCTGGACACTCTACCAGGGGTCCTCAAACTTTTTAAACAGGGGCCCAGTTCACTGTCCCTCAGACCATTGGAGGGCCAGACTATAGTAAAAACAAAAATTACGAACAAATTCCTATGCACACTGCATACATCTTATTTTGATGTGAAGAAACAAAACGGGAACAAATACAATATGTGGCCTGCGTGCTGTAGTTTGAGGACCACTGCATACCATCGATCATGTAAAAACTTTAGGGAGACACAAAATGTGGCCTTGGAGTCTTATGGGTCCCTTCTCTTTTCTGACTTCGGTGCGAGAGATGGGGTTGCAGGGCACAACTGGAGATGCTAACAGCTTATTCCTGGCTCTATGCTTGGAGATCACTCCTGGTGAACACTGTAGTGCCAGGGTTGGCCACATGCAAGGCAAATGCCTTAACTCCTGTAATAAGGCCCTTGCCTGTCTCCTGATCCTTGTCTTCCCTGTAGGATTTTTGTTCTTCTATTGCTATCTCTCTGTCATGAGTCTCTCCCTCCTTCATGTTTGTTTCTCTATTATTCTCTGGAAACATTTCTTCATACAAACTCTAGGGTTACAACCCACAGTTCCCTCTAATGGATGTATGACCAAGAGGGGATTTCCACAAAAGAGAAATTTCTTCACCAACCTGGCTCTAACCCCACCTGCTACACACTCACAGTCAAAGGTAGAAAAAAAAATAATTAAAAAAAAAAGATAAGGGCTTTGGGCAAAGGAATGATTTATGCTCTTCTTTCAAGTGAGCAGTCCCAAATAACCCAATAATACTTTCTATTTTTATCCCTCCACCAGATGTTACTTTCCCATTCTTTCAGCCAGCCTACCAGGTAGAGTTTACTTCATTGGGGGAAACCCATGACTCCAGTGGACGCAGGGCAGGGTGGAAATGGGGCTTGTCCTGGCTTCTTCCTTCCCTAGTGACCTTCCTCAGGCCTAACTTCAGATGATGCATATTTCTTTTCCCCTTCAAAGTGTTCTTCAGAACTTTCTTTTTTTTGTTTTGTTTTTTTTTGTTTTTGTTTTTCGGGCCACACCTGTTTGATGCTCAGGGGCTACTCCTGGCTAAGTGCTCAGAAATTGCCCCTGGCTTGGAGGGACCATATGGGACGCCGGGGGAACGAACCGCATTTGCGATCTTCTCTAGCGCCACCTCACCGGCCCCAGAACTTCCCTAATTGCTACAAGTATACTCTGTCTAGTTTTCTCTCTCTCTTGCTT
>PVKC010009615.1:0-26615 GCA_004027635.1 Crocidura indochinensis | reverse complement strand
GAGAGCTTGCAGAATGTGAAAGATGCCCAGGAGCATTTGGAGCACGCCTCCCGATAGTGCTCTCGCTCCAATTCCCGCTCCAGTTCATTCTTGCATATTGATTTCCTTTCTCCCCCAGAAGACCCTTCTCCTCTGGTGCAAAAGACTCTCTATCCCTCTTTGCAGGCCGTGGCCTCAGCCCCCCCCCTGAGGAGAAGTTGGACCCGGAGGACGAAGTTGAGTTGGAGGAGGAAGCTGCTTCCTACCATGGGCGTGCTGCCTCTCTCCCCTCATGGCCTCCCTCGTATGCCCGCGCCCATTAAGATGTTCCCTCCCTAACCCGATAACCTTCTATTGAAGCAAAAGGAGTCCTTGCAGGCGCAACTTCAACACTTGAAAGAAATTCAACAGCTCAGGCAGCAAATTGCCCGGCTCTAGGCTGCAGATCCATCATCCCGGCACTTTTTGTTCCCCGTTCATGGCCCAGACGGGGAGGATTTGGAGGAGGAGGGTGAGCTCCCCTCTTTACCCCTAGAAAGACCCCGCACCAGGGTCCAGGCTAAACAAGAAGCTGCAGCGACTGGGCTTAGGGTGGATTTCCTGCCCCTCCCCTACCAAGTCCAGTTCAGGCTGCTCCAGCACAGGCTCCGGCTGTAGAAGCCCCCCAGCCCCTGCTGAGCCCCATGATGGCACTCCGGCTCAGAGTTCCGATCAGGAAGAACCTCCTGACGTCCCTGAGGTCCCCATTGGCTGGCAGCTGCGGCAATACAAGGCCCTCGACAGTAAAGCTCTCAAAGAACTTTTTACTGCAGTCAGCAAGTATGGCTTGCATGCCCCCCTATACATTGTCATGTCTTGAATCCATTGGTGGCGGTGGTGCTGTTCTGCCAGTTGAGTGGCGAGATATTGTTAGAACTGCTTTGAAAAGTGACATTTATGTTTCGTGGGAAGCTGATTTCTTGTTAAGATGTCAGGGTATTGCTGCAGGGAATAATGACCTCTATGCCCACATCGCAGGCATTGCTCCATATTACGTCCTCAAAGAGCAGTGCAAACTCCCTAGGAGCCAACATGGCCCTAGTCACCCTACCAGCTTGTGGATTAGCCCAGAGTATAGCCAAGGATGACTCTCAAATATCTATGTTTGAGAGTATATAGCAAGGTAGAGGTTGGTCATAGGTAGCACCTCATTATTAAATGGTTTAGGAATAAAATATATAACTAAATAAATGGAAAGGAATATAAAAATACTAGCTATTGAGATAACCTCAAAACTAGCATATGGCAAAATTAATAAACTGTTTTGCAATGTGATATGGAAAGTTAGGGAGAAATAATTATGTACACATGATCTTTAGTAGACTCTTAAATATGTTACTGAGTTTAAAGGATATAGAATTTAATAAGGATTTTCAAAGTAAAACTATAATTTTGAATGTAAATTTGTTAAGCAGGAAAAATATGATTAAGCTACCTATTTATACACTGGCAATGAAAAGTAAAAAAAGAAGCAAGTTAAAAATTTAAAAATAAAATTAATTCAGAATCCTGGAAGTCTATTACTCATTCTGTCTTCTCTTTCCACTCATTTAATAATATGTGCATAAACATTACTTCAAAACAACATCATAAATATCATTTGACACAGGGAACATGGTTTAAAGAAATAGCAACTTCTATTTCTGTATTATAAATCTTAGAGTATGTGGCAATTTAAGATCTTTTCATAATGCCTCTCTTTAAAATAGTAACAATTTCTCAGGGATGAGTAATAGTATAAAATTTAAGACACATTCCTTGCATAAAACTGACATGGTTTACTCTACAGAACCACATAGGCCACACCAATTAGGTTGGGTATGGACTTTGAGCATGATGTCAGGAGTAAGCTTTGAGCAGTAATTTTTATGCCCACAACACAAAGGTGAGATTTCTTACTCTAAAGACTACAAAATCATTTTTAAATAAATTAGATATTTTAATTTTCAACTAAATTTTTATTAGTATTCAAAATTTTCATAACTATCATTTTATATGTATTATCAATATTTAAGTGAACAGTAAATATAATAAAAATTATATTAATATATATATTAGGCTTACTTTTTAATATAAAAGAATGAAAAATATGGAAACTTAAAATAAATATGCAAAACTTATAGATATAAATTATTTGGTGTGTTTATGTATATGTAAAAATCATAGAAATATAGTTACAAAAATAGCTACATATTATATGTTTTTAAAATATGTATTGTTTAACTGTAGCAAAATTTGATTTTCCACATTTGAAAAACTATGAAATATGAAAAAATTAAATTAAATTAAGATATATATATTATAAACGTATATTTATGCATAAAGTGTGTGTAATAAAGTAACATGTTGCATATTCATTACTGCATCTCCATTCTAGTTAGATGTACCTCTTTGTTACTAAAATATACAATGATCACTATTCATTAATATTAATCATGTAATATATCTGAAATTAATCAGAATCGTATTGTTTAGATTATTCAATTATTACTTTGGGAATCATAATTATCCTCCATTAAAGAATTAATTAAGCTAAATAATCCATTGTATAAATCTTATCTATTTTTACCTCATATATTTTTCATAACTGTTTATATTTTGATCTTGTAGAAATAGCTTTATGTAAGCATATTTCAAATAGGAAAATGGGGAATTTTGGCAGCTTATATAAACAACTGAGAGTATATTTAAATGACCACAAAAATCCTGACTAATTAATAAATTTTATGACATTCCAGCAAATAAGATTTTTCATTTTGATTCAGCACAGCAGTCCTTTCCATAACAGCCTAAATTTCAGAAATTCTGAAATTTTTTCATTTCCATTTCATATAACTTAGAGGAATTTTATAAATAAGTATTTCATTTACAATTTTATATATTGATGTTAATATTTTAAATATAATTATATTTAAATATTTAAGCTATAACTATTAATTATGAAATTATGAATATAACTTATTAAATATAATAGTTATAATTATTGAAAATTAAATTTATATAGTATTCTGAGTAGTCAAATTATTTTCTATATTTATTAATCAAAAATACAACAAAATATATTTCCTTCAAACTTTCTGAACTATTTCATTTTAGGTTAAGAACTAGTATGATGAAGTTTATCCCCAAGGAATTCAGTATAAAAGCTATAAGCCATAGAAAATGGGGCTTAAATTTAAAGTGCCATCTCAGAAAGCATAATAAAAATAGATTTTCAGTCTGTTCCGAACACAAATAGTAATGCCATAAAATATAAAATATATTCACCATGGTATTGCCATCTTTAATTTTTATAGTGAAGTTTTTCTCATACATCTCTCTGTTAAAAAATAACCTTATATCCCATAAAAATCAACTGTTTCTTTTAGCAAACCTAAAAACTAAAAGGGTCAAAATATGTGAATGAAAAGATAAATGCTTTTAAAAAATAGAATACACAGTTAAAATATGTATTGACAGAAGAAAGAGTTAAAGTGGCATAAGTAACTGTAATTGTTTTCCATGACACTTTAATAGAACAGATCCATCCAAATATAATTTAAAGGATGGAACCAACAAGTTCAGGAATCATTTATTTTATGATGGATATAATTAAGTATTTTTATTGTTGTTGATTTCTACTCAATCCAGGAGTGATTTAACATGCAAGTTTCAGTGATTCCACCTTGAATGCTTTTATTCTTTGAGTAGCAGTAATCCATTTTAATTGGTTTTGGTAGGGTTAGGTAATGTAGTAGGATTTCGATAGTAAATATAACTCAGATTTTATTTCAGGACCTCTGACTAGTGAAATTTCATTTCTTTTGTTTGCTCTCATAAATCTATGTGCTTAAACACATATCTGCATGTATTTGTGTGAGTTTCTTTTTTTACCTTTCATGATTCCTTTTTCATTGGCTCAAACTTCATCCCAATTCAGATTCATCTATGAACTACACCTGCATTTTTAATTCTGTTAAATATTCATGCATAAAAAGCAGTTGTTGCAAGTCATTGTTAATTCTGACAACAGGTTTAAGTAAATGTATACGAAGGTTACACAATTTTTTTTAATTTTCATATATCAATAAATATTTACAAATGCAAATTCAAATAATATAATTCTGGAATCCCCCAGGTTTCATTCTATCATACTATTCTGCAATAGCAATGGCATATTTGATACTATTATTATGAATTCATATCATAACTAAACATTTATCTGTATTTATATTATTAAATGATGCAATTAAAGGGCAGAAAACTCAATCACCTGAATTTTTTAATACTTATAACTTGAAGGCTAGATATTTTATGCTAAAATGATCTTTATTAAATAAATAATTACAATAGGAACTAATTGCAATATCAACTGATCTATTAAATTTCAAAATAAATATTTTCACATTGTTACAACCAATTATGTGCTCTTTACTATTACTCAGAGAGAAGATACCAGCTAATTCAGTGCCCTTGATATTAGTTTGTAAAAAGATCACTTCAATCAATGTTGTTGTCTTGGTGTTGTATCTTTCATTTTATAAGTTGCTATTTAACAACTCATATAAATGTTTTTCTCTGCAGACTGCAACAAATACACAAATGGGACCAAAATTTATGGAACAGATATCCAAAGCCAACATTTTTTTTGTTCTATCTCTATTGATATGCTTTAAGTTCTTGCACCTAAGTCCATTTGCCTAAGCCATATATAGTTTTCTCTCACCAGTCTTGGTTATTAGTCTTCATCATCATTCCATTTCATCACCTAAGCTACATCATTTTCTTTACTACTGTAGAGACAGCAAACTACTTACTGAGCCTGCTATATGACTCTGAAGTGGAATATCTATATCTCCTATCTATATCTAGTATCTGTCTATATACCTACCTACCTATTATCTATCTATCTATCTATCTATCTGTCTGTCTGTCTTTCTGTATCTATCTATCTTTTACCTATTTATTATATCTATATACTCTATCTGTAACCATACATGTTTTTATTTTCTGGAGGACTATATCCTATATAAGCATTATTTTAAATGACCAGGTGTAAGTAGCTTACTTCACACTTCCTCTGTGATGACACATACATCTTTAATATTTTGCACAAACAATTGTTTTTTTTCAGATTTAGTGGGACAAAATGTCTCGTGTGTTTTTTGTCTTGTGTCTATATATTGCTGAAATATTTGCTCTTCTTAAGTTATTTTCTCTGTTAAGTTTTGTTTGCCTTGTTTATTTTGCCATATATCTAAAACAGGAAAGATCAGAGTAGACACTATGTCACACAAAACAAAGATTACTAGAAACCAATAAAATTTCTTATTGCTTGTCTTCTACCATTGAGATTTGATTTTATGTGGTTCCTGTATGGCAGTGGTTTCCAAAAAATCAACAATTCCTTGAGAGATATATATATTCTCGAGGGGTGGATTTTGATTTCCCAATCAATATCAGATTCTAATAAACCAGTTCACTTCATTTGTAGAATATAGCACCTAAATTACTTTTGGAAATGTTAAGAAAAATATCAGGAGTTAAATTTTTCTTTTTCCAGGATGAAAGGTTAAGCTTAAAACTAGTTCTGAGCTGGGCCAGCCCAGTGGCCTAGGACGGACCTCGGTTCTATCCCCCGACGTCCCATATGGTCCCCTGAGCCAGGAGCAAATTCTGAGCGTCACCGGGTGTGGCCCAAAAACCAAAAAAAAAAAAAAAATGTTTAAAAGTAGTTCTGAGCTTGCTTCAATTAGCCAGGGAAAATTCTTTTATATTCAATTATCATGGCAATCTATATGTTATGCTTTATTCTCTCTCCTGCCAAATGCGGTAGATACCAATGTTGCAACTAGCTATGGAATTCCAATAATTTGAATGTCCTGCAAAATATATTAACTTAGGTTCAACTTACAAATTCTAGTATCACTGCTACTAGTGACAAAGTTCAATGACAAAGTTTTAAAGATACAAAACATTCTTTCTTAAAATGCTTCTTTAAAATATTTTTTGCTCTTTGCTATATGCAAGGAAATCTGTTAATGCTGAGGTTTCATTAGTAAGAAAAATGACATAAACTGTTTTCAAAGGTTATGTTCTAAGGAGGAAGAGTTAGATAAAATAAGGAAAGTATATGATTCTAAGTGCAAATGAAAAAATAGAGATGTGACAAATTACAGAAAGTGAAAATGTTAAAATTTTAGATTAATTGCATTAAAACTGTTTTTAAGTACTGATAAAAAGGAAGTGAACAAATGGTCTATGCAGTGCAAGAAATGTAAATGACAATAAATGAGATATCACTGTTTATCCATCAGATTAGTAAAGTTTTGCAAAGGTGGTAGCAATTGCACAAAGTCAAAAAATCTAGTTCTGTCAGTGATTCTGGTAAAAGCATGCACTTTCCTTAGTATAAAATGAAATTTGTTGGGTTCTCCTAAAAGACAATGATGAAAATGTCAATCACAGATAAAATACCCATGTTATCAATATTTACCATTAACTTTTTTAAAGTTCTTGTTTTATAAGTAAAACACATAGATGATTGCTGCAGGTAGCTTCTCTCCTACAGCACCAGTGAGATTTCATTGAATCCACTTCAGGTAGAGTGAGTTGCACTGGCAGTGAAATGTGAAATATGAAATAATAAAAACACACAAGTATGTGGTCTCAAAACATCTTCTGGTGAAAGGGACAAGAAGTTTTTGCTTTTCATAAATGCTATAATTTAAGTCTGACGTCTCCCTAAGCTTACAAGGCGTCCTGTTTCGTGACCTTCAAAGCCACAGGCTAGTATTGGACGAAAGAGGTAAGAATCTGGCTCTACTCAAGGAGGACAGTATACGCCCAATTTGCTCATGCTTTTTATTATCTTTGTTTGCAAAACTTTTAGTTAGGTGAAGTAAGGCGGCCATCCCCACCTCTAGCCTTTAAAGTAAAGACATGTAACCTTAAGTTTAATATTTTTCTGTAGGGTCAAAATGTAACTTGTAGTGGTGGTCTTGTTAAGCTTTAGCAATTTTCTCTGTGTAACTTTTAGCGGTGGTCTTGTTAGACTTTACCGATTGTCTCTTTGTGTAACTTTTAGTGGTGGTCTGTTAGGCTTTAACGATTATTTGTTTGTTTGCTAAATATCTCTTTCTTTTAACTGAGTTGTGCTGTATTCTAAGTAATATGTAAAAAACGGAATACTACTTCCGTGGCATATGCTGTCCTTTTGGAAAAGTGCTCTATAAAAACGCTACTTCAGTAATGGTTTGAGGTCTTTGCTCTGGGGTTCATCTCTGGGCACTGATCCTGGAGTGACCCTGGCACCAGAAAATAAATCACCCTTTGCAAATTTGGCTTCTGACTCTCCTTGAAACGCTCAGACGCTGCTGGAGAGAGGGGGACTGATCCCCAGATCCCAACACTGGCAGGAGTGAGACAAATTTAATCTTTTAGCAGGGGGTTTTATAAGGGGTAAAGAATGTTTACAATCACAAAGCGAAGTTTAACAATCACATTACTTAAGTAAGCTATGGGCGTGAGCTATGAAAATTCTGAGTTACAAAGGAGGTCGCACTCAAGGCAGCTACAAATGCAAAATTAGGGATTATTAAGAAGTAGAAAAAAAATCTAAGAAAGTCGTCTTTAGAGGTGAGCTCTATTATTTTAGAGGTCAAGGAAAGAGCCAAATTCCCTAAGGTGAGTTCCTATTTTCTGAGAAGGGTCAATGGTCCAGGATCTGCATTCTGGCTAAGCCCTTAATTACCAGACACGGATGCTGCAATGACATAGAGAAAAAATATTGTCTTTTGATTTTAGTGCTAAATATTGTCCAGAAAAGGGGTTCTCTTAGTAATCTTTGGTGCTGGTGTTTCTGAAAATAATTTTATTGAGGCCATATTTTTGCCTTAGATTTTACAAAGGAGAGATAATCAAATAATGACAGAAAATGTAATAGCAAGCAAGGATTTATTTCTTCGGGAATTCCTCAACTATCTATGCAGGGGAATATTCGTCTACAGTGGGCCTTATGAGGAACCCCGTGGGGGTTAATTCAGTTCTCCACACCAGGAAAATCTGAGGATACATCTGTTGTGCCTCCTGAGTTCCCCTAAAATGGAGATGGTTTTGCATGCAGTGGCAGATGACTAATACAAAATGTCATTTAAAATGGTAAATCAGAAAAATTAAGAGCATTATTGTTACTAGCATTGAAAGACCTACTAAGTAAAATATGTTGCCCTTTCCCTATGTAGTACCAAGTAGTTGATATTGTAGTAATGGTAATTTTAATAATGGTGCTACAGTTGTTTTCATTAAATACCACATGTCATATATAGAGATGGTTATTGTGTCCAGAATTATATCAAATATTTTTCATGACTTAAATAAGTGGCTTCTGAGATAGTATTGATAAGGTCGGAAATTCCACACACACCCCTCTAATGACTTCAAGAAGCAGAGACCATGCAATAGCAAGGGGTTTTATTATGTCAGCATATGTCGGGTTCCCAACATAGCTTAGCATAAGCCAGAGAATGAGAGCCCTGAACCAGATTTAACAAGCCTTTATATAACTTTTCAGTGGAAAATTACAGTAGGCTTAGTTGGGTGGTCCATTCCCGGAAGTAAGAAACACTTGACATTTGCTCAGTTACATTTTTGCAAGATTTAGATAACCATAAGTCGCAAGGTATGCAACAGTATCTTTTGGTCAAGGACTAGTCCTTGAGATTTAGGAAGGGATGGGGTCTAGGGTGTTAAGGGCGAGTCCCCGGGAATCTGCAGAGAAAATTTACTTTATTTCTTTACCTTTCAGTTTCTGGGCTATACCCATTGGTACTTAGGACTCATAACCTTCATATTTACAAAATACTCAAATTAAAATATAATAATTAGGAAAAAATTTCAAAATCAATATGAATATGAAATACAGATAAAGAGTAAAAACTTGATAGAAGCAGAACAAATAAAATAAACAAAAACAGGTACTGAATATAATACAGATCTCAGGTCATCAGAGACATAGTGAGAGATAAAGTGTGCTATTGAGGCAAGATATTGATATTTTTATGGTGACATATAAAAATTATATTAGTATATTACTAATATTGTACCCTTTATAATTATTAAATCTAATAAAATCTGTTTTATAAAAATAAAAATATTCAGAAACAAAAAATAAATATTGCTATGAAATATAACTGAACATAAATATATTCTTTGATGTCAACTATTCATAGAAGTTTGTATAGATTTAGGAATTATTTGGTTTGTCTATTTTTTTTTATTCTGGTGCCACACCCATTGGTACTCAAGAGTTACTTTTAGCTCTGAGCTCAGAAATTATTCTTGACACTCAAGCAGACCTTATGGAATGCCTAGGATGAAACTGGGTCAATTGAGTGAAAGACAAACACCCTACTTTTTGTGCTATTGCTTAGGTCACAGTAATTCTTTTTCTTTTTTAATATGAGTACAGATGTACAGTTTTTCTAGTACCTTTTGTTGAAGGCAATGTCTTTTGCATTGGACTTATTTTTTTCACAATCTGTTTTATTATTTGTTTGTTTTGGTGACACATTCACAGATATTCAGATTTTTTTTGTTTTGTTTTGTTTTTTTGGGTCACACCTGGTGACGCTCACGGGTTACACCTGGCTATGCGCTCGAAGTCGCTCCTGGCTTGGGGGACCATATGGAAAACAGGGGGATCAAACCGCGGTCCATACTAGGCTAGCGCAGGCAAGGCAGGCACCTTTCCTCCAGCGCCATCGCCGTGCCACCAGATATTCAGATTTTACTCTTGAATAAGGATCTCTACTCGTGGGAATTGGGAGATCATATGGGGCTTTGGGGATTAAATCCCATTGGATAGCATGAAAGGCAAGTACCTTATGTTATCTATTCAACTTCACTCTGTTAATTGTCAAGGATCATTGGAGATATGCCACAAGGGTAGATTATTTGACTATATTTGCTCATAAATGTTTCTATTTTCAGTAATTATATTTATTTTCATTTGTTTTTTTCCTTCTTGTTATATTATAAAGTACTGCCTAAATTTTATCTTGAAGTTATTCACTGCCTTTTATATAAGTATTTTATTTCCTATTTGCAATTCTAGGTATTTACTTATATATAAGCATTAGAACATTCTTTCATTTTTATTACCTATTAATTATAAGTTCATTGTGAGTCACTCAAACATATTATGTCTTAACAAAGATAAATCTAAAAGTATTCTGTTTTGGTGCAAAATAAACTCTGTTGATGCAGTTAATTTAGTAATTTTGCAATGGAGAAGATTTTTTGAACTATATCAGTTGTTGTTTAAGGCTGTTTAAGGTGTTCTTAAATATTTTGATTAAAAAATACTTGAGGATTGAAATAGAAAAAAATATTTTGAAGAAAGAAGAATTTCTAATGGAACAGGATTGTCCATTTATACTTTAGAAAAAACATTAGTATTAATAGTTTCATTTCATTCCTATTAAGTCTATTTTATATTCTGCTGACTAGATTGCATGAAGACTTTGAGTTTGTTGCAATTTGTTTCAGGAATATAAAGGAATAAATTAAAGCACTTCAGTGTTATTTAACTCTGATCTCTTTATTTTCATTTATGGCAAAGTCCTTTATCAATTGACATAATTACATAAAATACAGAATAAAGAAAACATAACAATATAGAATCTATTTAACAATGTAATTTACATAACAGTAAAAATAAATGAAAAATTAATGTATGTACTGCAAATACATATTAATTCATGGGGTTCAGGTTTGTAGATATTTTCAGTTTTTGTATAACCTCAATTGCATATATCTTCATTTAAAGTTATAATCTGTATTGCATATGAAACATTTAAGTTTCAAGTAATCTTATCACTATTCTTAAAATTCTATTCTGACCCATTTTAATTTCTCAATACTTTTCTCTGGATAGCTAACATAAATTATAGCTTAACTTATTTTTATATAAATATATATCTTCTGTTCTAAAATGCACTGATAAAAATTTTAAAACATATAGAATCCCAACACCTCCACAATTGGAAAAGATATGTAGAGCTGCATATAAATAGTGCATAAACATTAACTTAAAATATTTTAAAAGGGTGTTATGAATCAAACTCATTTTCTACGTAAAGACAGACATCATTCTTATTGTACTATTGTTTTGTCCTTTATTTTAAATTTAACATAAAAATAGTTGTAATATTATTATATGTCTGACATTGAACTTTGCCATACATTTTACACATGCATAAGAAAAAAATGGTGGGGCCCGGGAGATAACATGGAGGTAAGGCGTTTGCCTTTCATGCAAAAGGTCATCGGTTCGAATCCCGGTGCCCCATATGGTCCCCCGTGCCTGCCAGGAGCAATTTCTGAGCATGGAGCCAGGAGTAACCCCTGAGCACTGCTGGGTGTGACCCAAAAACCAAAAAAAAAATGGTTTGTGAGGGGATTGCACCATGTACAGTAGATCTTTGGGCTTACTCCTGGCTTATAGAGAGCACTATAAGTAGTAGTTGAAGGATCATATATGATGCAAAGACTCCAACCAGGTCCACTATGTACAAGGTAAGCACATGTTTTAATATCTCTGCACACCCCAAATCATTCTTAGGTCTCAAATTATTCATAATATTTGCATCAGTATTGCTTCACATAACACTTATTAAATATATATTTTCTGGACATTTTTAGTCCGATACATTATTCAGTGTATAATATTTTTAGATATATATAAGGGAAGTTTACCTCCTTTGTATTTAGATTTTATCCTGTAAGAAATATTATTGAAACACAAAATGATAACTTCACTTAAATACACACTGCATTTAAGACTTAAATGCATGTGTATATGGTCAACTCTAATTTAAATTATTAGAAAGAACGAAGTTCAATATTTCAGATGTTGGAATATTTGAATATATTTTAAAGAAATATGTAAACTACTCATAGGAAAAGCCTGCTTCTATTTCTGTATTTTTTTTATTTCTGTATTTCTAAGGTAATTTTGTTTCAATGCCACTTTAAAAGAGGTCCTTGCATTCCTCCCCATCAGCTGAAGTAAATGAAGCATTACAATTCTCTGTCCATCCTATTAAAATATTTGCAAGGGAAGCAAAAGAAATTCAAGGTCCTTTTAGATATTGGAGAAGTTTACAACAGCATCACAAGGAAGAAACCAAAGAAAAAGCATACAGAGTAAAACTTTTTGCTTGACATGATAGGAAATTTAATGTGCCATAGAATGTTTACAATGTCATAGTATGTTTTTAGGGTAACATAATACAATATATAGTAAGTTTTTTTCATAATTTCTAATTCACAGAAAATTATTAAATGTATATTTAACAGAATGTATATTTAATAGAGGGTTTATATTTTATATAAATACATATTTATGTATTCTATTCCTTAAACACAGGATAGTGTGTTGCTAGTTAAAATACAATTTTGTTTAGTAATAAATATGATGACTTATAAGTGATATCAACATATTGTCCATCTTAATAAATTTCTCAAGTTTATGTGGAGACAGACATTCAATCTTTATACAGCTTTAACACAGTATAAGTATCGAAAGTATATGTATATTTCATCTTGATTGAACATAAAATACTTGATTTTGCACAATTATCCGCTTACTGCATATTTATTACTTACTGGAAATCTGAGGAAAAAAAGGGAAATTAAATTATGTGCCTCCCTTGGAAATAGAATACTTACAAATTATAGATGCTAATGGAAATTTTATTTTTACCACCTACATTTTCTATCACCCGCTAACCTGCGAACAGTCATAAAATTAAATTTGATCTGCATTTCAAAGAGAGAAACTTCTAATGACAAAAAGATATGAATAGCTACTCAGGGTGTGAAATAAATATATAGTTACATCTGTATGATTGTATATACTAATTTATTCATTCACTTGTATTTTGCAGAGATACAACTGCTTTGTGCTAGGGAATCACTCCGTGCAGTGCTCAGGGGACCATGTATGTGCTTCCTGGTCTCAAACCTGGGTGACTACATGTCAAACATCATACCTATTATATTATCTCTCCACGCTACAATACTAAATTTGAATTATTTTGTACTCTGCAAATTAAAAATAAACTAAAATAATATTACTTTTAGGACTTGACTTAGTAAAGATCAGAGAAAATGCATGGATACACTTTCCAATTTCTACAAAATTCTAATATGGTGCAATTTTGAAAAATTCAAGAGTGGATAGTAAGGAAAGTGGTATTTCTCTTTTTGCTATTATCTGAGTACTTGTCTTTTTCTTAAACTAAATGGTATAAAGGTATTGATACCAAATTTGAATTGAGAAATTAATCTTAAGAATAAAAATTAGGAACTATGGAAATAGTTTATTGTTAGAATGTGTGTCTTAACCCCAGACCCAGGGTTTGACCGGGAACATTACAAAACAAAACCCCAAACTAACACACAAAATATAACAGAGAATAACTCTCTGCACTGTTTTCAAATCCCTGCTAGCAATATGCAAATAAGCAAATAAATAAAAGTGGTGGGAATCAGAATATTTGTAAGGCTGGAACATAAATTAATTTTGTAAAAATATGTCAAATTAATTATTTCAGTTACTAAGAAGATGAAGCTTACACAAGGACTGAAAATATTACACAGGAATTATAGAAGTGAGCAATTATTATGCATTCCTTCAGTAAAGACAATATCCATCATTTTCAGCTATGACATAAAAAATTCATTTTTGATTGAATTTTATTTAAGATTCTTATAAAATACAGTATATAATTCAAAAGGGATTCTTCAAGTTTTATTAAGCCATACATTCTTATTTAGAATATTTTGAGGTTTGTTACACTATGGTCATTCTTATTTATAAAGTAAATTTTGTGGTTTGAGACAATACGGCTAATATTCTATTTACCTTTTCCACAACTGAACCAGGTTCAAAATTCCTTGAATTTTGAAAATTCCTTGAATTTGACAAGCAGAACCCCTGAGCTCAGAGTCAATGTTTACTAATAATCACTGACTTATGTGATGCAAAAACAAAAATAATATAATGAAACAAAAAAAACAAAAATTAACTCATAAATTTGTGGTTTTGTCACAATTAATTATGATTGCTATATTTCTCCTACAGTAGCATCCAACTAATGTTAGTATATTTGTATAATTATGTATGTATACATGCTACCTCCAAATTATACTTGGGTCCTTTGTTTGTGTTCCATTCATTTATTTTCAAGATTTATTGCTATCCTTCACTCATTACAAGATCCTAGAATATTTAATCCATGTAGCATCTAAATTATTTGCTTCCCTTAATCTTGATTAATACTCTGATTCTTTTCTGAGAAACCTATCTAAGTAACTGAGCCCCATTATACCTCATCAGTGAGAGAGGTGAGGTCCCTGGTTTCAATCACACTTGTCTATAGTTGTTAAGATTGTATACACCCATTTCAAATTTGACTAATAATAAACATGCATATTAATTGTATAATCAATCATACAAACTTAAAAATAAATTGGATCTCGTTAAAAACAAAACAAAATATTTTTTAATTTAGGTCTATATAAAATTTTGGTATTTTGATTTTATATTTACAAATTTAAATTTGAATAAAATGGACCAGATAGGTAGCACAGTGGTAAGGGTTTGCCTTGCACATGGCTGACCCAGGACTGATGTGGGTTTGATCCCCAGCATCCTGTAGAGTCCCCCAAGCCAGGAGAATTTCTGAGTGCAGAGTCAAGAGTAACCCTTACGTGCCACTAAGTATGACCCCCCAAAAAACATAAATAATATAAATTTGAATAAAATATCGAGTTCAAATATCAAAATTATTTTATATTTGATATTTCCTTATATCTAAAATAAAATATAGAGGTTTAGCACCAATTTGTATTTTATATCAACGAAGTCAATGTAAACAGAATAATTGCAAATATTTATTGATTTATGGCATAGATAGTGAGTGGTTTGATGCAAAATATCTCTGATACCAAGAATTAACTAGGTCTCAGAGAGCTCAGGCGTTTCTGGGACCATCGTGTGTGTTTTCCTGGGACTCTGAATCAGCACCCATCATTGCCATAATCCTACACACAGCTGATTTCTCTAAATCTAGCTTACAAGGCAATATAATACACAACAATAGAGGAAAAAGTACAAAAAGAGAGATACATATAAACTATAGAATGGTTTGCATATACTAGAGAATGCTGCACATTATAAACAGCGAAAGGAATCTTTTATTTACACTAGTTTGCAGAGTGGATGGTGTTGAGAAAACAGAAACTTCAAGGAGCAGCAAAATAGTAAAGAAAGAAGGGCACTTGTCTTGCTCATATTCAGCTCAGTTTAGATCCCTTGAACTCACTAAGTTCCTCAAGTAACTTCATGAGTGATGTCTGAGCACAAGTTTTAAGTCATGAGTATTAAGAGAGAGAAAGATGGAGGAATAGTCAGAGGAGGAAGAAGAAAGGTGGGAAAGGAGGAAGTGGAGGATTGGGAGGAAGAGAGGAGGAAGAAGATGAGGAAAAGAAGAAAAGGAGGAAGGGTAAGAAAATGGAAAAAGAATGAAGATAAAATAAAAGAAGATGAGGAAAAGAAGAAAAGGTGGAAGGGTAAGAAGATGGAAAAAGAATGAAGAGGAAATAATGATAATAATAATAATAATAATAAGAAGAAGAAGAAGAAGAAGAAGAAGAAGAAGAGTAAAAAACAAGAAAAAGAAGGAATATGAACAAAAATTGTAGAGGGAGGTTTTGGAGGAGGTATGAAATAAGAAGAAAGTAGTTGAGGAGGAGGAGGTGCATGAAGATGGAAGAAGGGGAATTAGGAGGAGGAGAGATGGGAGATGATGGTGCAAAAATCAAAGGAAGAGGAAGAAGGAAGAAGAAAAAGAGGAGAAAGAAGAGAGAGCTGAAAAGAAGAGGGAGAAAGTGGGAGAGGGGGAGGAGTAGAAAGAGAATGAGGAGAAGAAGATAGAAGCTTAGAAACGTCATTCTTTATATTTCTGGCTGTAGGTTTTTTTTTTTGTGGGGGGCACACCCGGTGACGCTCAGGGGTTACTTCTGGCTATTCGCTCAGAAGTCGCTCCTGGCAGGCACGGGGGACCATATGGGGAACCGGGGGATCGAACCGCGGTTCGTCATAGGTTAGCGCAGGCACCTCACCTCCAGCGCCACCGCCGGTCCCCCCTGGCTGTAGGTTTTTAAGATAAAAATATTAGCAGATTCTGTTACTTCTGAGATCTCTTTGCCTGATTATAAATGTCATCTTCTCCAGCTTTACATCATCTTGCTCTTAAGGATCTGAATTTCCAAATTTTCTCTTTCTAAGAAGATACAAGCAGTACAAATGGAACAACCTCATTTTCACTTACTGCTATCTTTAACAATACTGTTTTGAGAAATATGTTGAGGAACTGGGGGTTAGCATTGTAACATACAGATACAATACAAATGAACAAATATTAGTCATATAATATGAAGTGATCCAAGTTCATTTTGTTTTCTTAGGGATGAAAATCAGGAACCTAATTTGAACGAAGTGCTTAACTGCTTAGATTAATGTTAATGTATTGAGCAATCTTTATTGAACATTATATAAAGAAACATTGGCAAAGTTTTGTACAGTAAGTTAGTAATGTTAAAAAGAACGTATTTTGAGTGATAACCAATGGGACTTTACTTTTTTGATATTCCAGGTATATGATAGCTACATATTTGTAATTATTGAAAAGTTATAATGAACACTATCATACTTTTTGAAATGATGTAAATGAGAAATAATATCAAACAATACAATGGATACCAGAAATGAATATGAATTTAAACCAATCAGCTTCAGAGGTAGATAATTTCAAAACAATTTTCTTAAGAATTTAAAATTTGAACTCTATAAAAGCATATGTGAATATATAGCCTTTTGATACCTCATATTACAATATAGTATGAATATGAATATAATTTTTAATATATTTATTCAAACACTTTACTACAAATATGATGGTAGTTAGTTTTCAGTCATGTAAAGAACACCCCCCTTCACCAGTACAAAATTCCCATCTCCAATGTCCCAAATCTCCCTCCTCCCACCCACCCCCGCCTGTACTCTAGACAGGTTTTTTACTTCCCTCATTCATTCACATTGTTATGTTAGTTCTCAATGTAGTTATTTCTCTAACTGCACTCATCACTCTTTGTGTGAGCTTCATGTCATGAACTGGACCTTCCGCCCTCCTCTTTTGTCTCTGAGAATTATTGCAAAAATATCTTTTACTTTTCTTAAAACCCATAGATAAGTGAGGAAAAATATGTTGCAGAAAAGTTTACTTTTGTTGTTATTATTGCCAATAGTTTTTATTATTGTGGGGTTGATGAAAGGTAGTAAAAAATATTCAAAGCCATGCTCTAGGGATAATAATGTCCAGAGATTAATGTCAGGAGAAGGTACATGTGTGAAATGAACTACCATTCACATACCAGATACTGAACAGGTTACTTTTAGGGAATTTTTTTTTCAAATTAAATTTTATGACTGCTCTTTAAGAAATGAGAATAGTAACAAACTTTTATTTTATTCATATGTCAACATACATGTCCCTGTCTCACTTGCTAGAATCAGTGAATAAGTTAATTAGCAAATGCATTTTGTGCTTTGAGAATATATTACGATTTTTGAGGTGGAACCATTAATTTGTAATAATTCACATAATCACAAAAATAACTCTCTTTTACAAGGAACAGGAACAATGCAGTTAAATAAAAAAAGGGGGAAAAAGGGCGGGAGAGATAAAATGGAGCTAAGTCGGAGTAATTCCTGAGCACTGTCTGGTGTGACCCAAAACAACAACAAAAAAAAAAAAAAGAAAGGAAAGGAAAAAATTATATGGACATGGAAACAGGGAAAGGTTTAAGGATGCTACACTGTTACTGACTTCTTAAATATAAGCATGATTCAAAAGTGAAAAAATAGTTTCTAGATGCTGGGAAGGTCAATGATACTTTCAGTCAAAACTTTGTTTTGAACCAGTGACACTAAATCTGTGTTGCTGACTACAAAGACTATAATTTGATAATTTGTACAATTTTTTTTGTGGGGGGACCACACTGGAAGATGCTCAGGGGCTTCTCCTGCCTATGTGCTCAGAAATCGCTCCTGGCTGGGGGAACCATCTAGGACGCCTGGGATGGAACCGCAGTTCATCCTAGGTCAGCACATTCAAGGTAAGCACCCTGCCGCTGAGCCACTGCTCCAGTCCCTAGTTGTTGTTGTTTTTATTTATTTATTTTTTATTATTTGTAGGATTTATTTTTCCAGGATCTACTTCTAGATCTGTAATCAGGGATCACTGCCGACAGAACTCAGAAGTTGATATGCAATGTCAGAAATTGAAGTTATTTGAATGCAAATAAGGCAAGTGTCATAATCTCTACAGCTCAAATATATATTTTAAAACATTAAATATGTGATGATTTTTATGGATGCAATAATAAATTGATTCTTGTGGGAATAAATAGAGATACTGTACTCAGGCATATGGGAGAACTGTCCTAAGGTTAGGAAATTTAGGAATAGGTTCAAATCTTTAGTTCGTTACAGAAATTGTTGAGTTCTTATTTTCAATCTAAAACATCTTGATTATTATTCATGTCGTGTCTTGGATTCAACAAAGAAATCTTCAAGATGGATACATTCAATATCTATAACCCACCCTAGATGAAACATCATCATTCCCTAAGTGGTAATGCAGTGTATAAAATTCTATCTGAATGATACTGGCAACATGCTAGGTCTCTGACTTTTTGTTTGTTTGTTTCCTTGCTTGTTTGTTTGGGGCTACAATGATCAGCACTCAGGGCTTACTCCTGACTCTTTGCTCAGGGATTAATCCTGGTGAGCTTTGTGTTCCAAATATCAATACTAGCAAGTTGAATGCAAGACAAGCACACTAACCTCTGTTAATACCGCTCCCTACTTGATTTTCATCTGTTAATTAACATAACTAATTTCTTTGAATGAATAGGATTGAAATAAAAGTAAAATGTTGAAGCTTGAGCAAAATTCTATAAAAATATAAAAAAGTATTTGGTGGTACATTATACGATTTATATAAATGCACCTATACACATCTATATGCATGTATATACACACCTAATCCAAAGAATAATGAGGCATTACAATCGCTAGCAAGAAGGTGAAATACTTTTCCATTCTGTCTTTCAAAGTCCAAGTCAAAAGATACTTTTAAAGAGATTCCAGTAAATTGGCATCAATTATGATTGTGGAAATTGTGGTCAGTTTTCTTGTACCTTATCTATTGTAAAGCACAGAATGACTTTCTCTAAATATCATTTCTTTCCATCACTCTTATCTGATCTTGCAAATAAGAAAATTTCCAGAATTTAGGTTAAAGCACAGTAGAAAAAACCCAAAACCATAGGCACACTCCAGGGCTAGCTCTCACTTCATTCTCAACTCTTTGTTCTCATTGTTGTTTCTTTAGTCACTCACTCAGCAGTGCTCAGACTGGATTTCACAAAGCCACGCATTAATTCAAAGAAATAGCAAAGTTAGTTATCTCTTTGATCCCATGTAAATATAGTTAGGTTTTGTTTGTTTCTTTGTTTTGGTATTCATGGTGTCTGAAATTGAATCTTGGTTTCATGTATGGAAGGTGTAACTAATTCCCTGAGTCACCTCCCTGACCTTCATCCAAATTCTTTATTTTTCTTTAATTTTTGTGATTTCAGATATTGATTATATTAAGTTGCTTTGTATATAAAGTGAATATATATAAATAAAAAATTGGAAAAGACACTGAGTTGTCAATTAATCTTTGTGCATTCAGATATTCTGGATTTGGAAGTTTTCAGTCTTAGATCATATACCTAAGGACAATATAGTCAAAGCATTTCAACAATTCTTTTATTTTGATACCTTATTTAAGCACAAACATTATAGATATGTTTGTATTTGGATTTCAGTCATAAAAAGGTACACCCCCTTTATAAGTGCAACCTTCCTGCCACCAATGTCCCCAATATCACTCCTCCTCTACCATTTGCCTGTGTTTGAGACAAGCATTCTATTTCCTTAACTCACTAACATTATCATGTTAGTTGGTGTACTTATTTCTCTAACTGCATTCACCAATCATTATGATAAGCTTCATATCATGTGCTGTTCCTTCCAGCCATCAACTCTATTGTCTCTGGGTATTATTACTATACTGTCTTTTATTTTTCTTAAATCCCATAGATGAGTGAGACTATTCTATGTCTTTCTCTCTCCCTCTGACTCATTTCACTCAGCATAATAGTTTCCATGCCCATCTATTTATAACAATTCTTAAGAAATAACTTCACTGCTTTATAGTTGTTGCTAAAATGGTAAAATCATTTTTAAAAATCATTTTAAAACGTTTAATAAATCAAACTAAACATACACAGATTCTCAGAAAATATGTATTTATGTATTTTTCATCAAAGTAACATCTCAAATTAAATGACTGATGAACTAAAAAACCAAATGCATTGTTAATCTTTCGTTTTGGTAATTCTTCTATTTATTTCAATTACGATATTTCATGAACATTATGAATTCTTCAAGTGATAGATTAGTGCATGCATTCTTAACAGGACAATTTGTGCTAGAAAATATACAATATTATGATGAAACTTTCTTAAGCTAAAATTGCAAAATTCTATCCTCAGTGGGTTTTCTTTAGAAATCAAAACATTTATTTTTGCTTATAATGTTAAGTAACTGGTTTTACCAATTTTTCTACAGTAAAATATAATTTAAATAATAACCAATGGAATTAAATTCAACAGCTTAATATTTAAAGAATGCATTAATTTTTCATGGTGACATGAAATTTGGCATCTGAAAACTATTCAAACATAGTTGACCTATCAAAAATGCAAGCATGTAAATAATAAAATACTATGATTTAATTTGTCATTATGACTAGTAGTAAATAATTTAGTTTTTTTTTGTGGTTTTTGGGTCACACCTGGCAGTGCTCAGGGGTTACTCCTGGCTCCATGCTCAGAAATTGCTCCAGGCAGGCACGGGGGACTATATGGGGGCACCAGGATTCGAACCGATGACCTTTTGCATGAAAGGCAAACGCCTTACCTCCATGCTATCTCCTGGGCCCCAAATAATTTAGTTTTGCTTAGCAATTTCCTGCCTAGATGAAAAAATATAAATAGGAAGATTATCAATTACTATAGCTAAATATATAGTAAATTGACTTAATCATTTACATTTTATATTTTGCATGTATTTTAAATTACTGATTTGAGCGAACATGACAAGAAAATTAAAAGCTAACTATATAATAGTTACAATAAAATTTAATACAAACTAATATATAGACATATATACAATAATTTATTTTTATAATGTCAATGTAAATTACACAAGTGAAAGAACAATCACAAGAAATTCTCACTAGCTGAAATTACAAAGAAAATGTGTGTGGTGATAAAAAGCAAAAATGACCAATTCTCCCTAGCTGACACACTTTTACAATACCATTTTCAACTATGATAAGTAGAGTGTGATTTGAAAACTGTTTGTACAAATACCTTTATGTACATTTTTTGTTTTTTATTATTTTTTAATAATAATTTTTATTTTGACCAAAGTGGATTATAAATCTTTCACAGTAATATTTTAGGTACATATTGACATTGAATCAGGAGAATTCCCACCACCAAAATTGTCCTCCCTCTTATTTGGTGATCTTTTACAAAACATCTTATTTGTATCTTTTACAAAAATACCATAGAGTGTGTGCTTCATTATTATTTATTTTAAAATATTTTTATTGTCCAAGAGAGGTGTACTGGTAATATATTTGCATGTTTTTAAATATTTTATTATATGCTTAGTGGTATGTTATATATTGTAATATATTAAAATTAATATATTACTTACTAGAGCTATATATTTTAAGGTATAAATTCAATGTAGGTAGTTAAAATTATATTATGCTTTATTATTCATGGAAATCACTCTTTTTTTTTTTTTTGGTTTTTGGGTCACACCCGGCAGTGCTCAGGGGTTACTCCTGGCTCCATGCTCAGAAATTGCTCCTGGCAGGCACGGGGAACCATATGGGGCACCAGGATTAGAACCGATGACCTTTAGCATGAAAGGCAATAGCCTTACCTCCATGCTATCTCCTGGGCCCCGAAATCATGGGTAAATGAATAATTTTCATCACGGGTAAATTATTACAGCCTTGGATCATTCTCCTATTCCTAATGTATCATAGCTTGACATCTCTTATTCCAGAAAATAAGATTTATATATGTTTTAAATCTAATGGGCTATTTTCTTTTTTTTGTTTTGTTTTGTTTTGTTTTTGTTTGTTTGTTTCTTTGTTTTTTGGGTGACACCCAGCAGCGCTCAGGGGTTACTCCTGGCTCTATGCTTAGAAATTGCTCCTGGCAGGCTTTGGGGACCATATGGGCTGCTGGGATTTGAACCACGGACCTTCTGCATGCAAAGCAAACACCTTACCTCCATGCTATCTCTCGGGCCCCTATTGAGCTATTTTAATATTTAGAAGATTGAAGACTTCCTGCATACATGTAATATTAGAAAAAAATGAGATGATATTACAATATCCAGGTAGTGACGAATTTGAACTAACATTCATGGATTTCAACAATAATAGGATTGTGAATAATACTGGTTTTGAATTTTATTTTATATAAAAAGTACAGGAGATTGATGGATACTATTTGTTTTGTTTTGTTTGAGTCTCCAAAGCAGTGCTTAACAGATCAGATACTGATTCTTATGATCCTCAACAAAACTGCAATGGTTCAAGGTCCTCAAATGCAGTACCACAGAGTTCCTGAGGACCTGAGATAACCTAGGACACAAAGGGTTCCACAAGACTTCCATGACCACCATACTCAGCTGTGATCTTATACCACACACAGTGACACTGATAATTAAACTCATTAAACTGGGGCTAGCCTCATAACAGACATAAAACTTAATCCCCATAATTTCATGAAAAGTGTATAATTAGTATTTCAGAAGATTTCAGCCACAATATTAGCTATTTCATCAATTCATATTTACTCAAAATATACGGTTCTGGAGTGTAGTGCAACAAGTAAATTGCATGCTTTGCATGCAGTTGGGTTCAAACCCCACATCCCAGGAAGTCCCCTAAACATGCCAGCTGTGATCCCTGGGTTTAGCAACACAGAGTATGTGATCCCCAAACAAAGAAGCATATCTCTGTACATAAAAATGATCAATATAAAAATTTCCCCTAATTTAGTCATGTAAATAATATTGAGAACATTGTATATAGCCTATACAGATACTTCTCGATTAACAACCTACCTGTTAGCGACCCCTCACACTTACGATCATCTCACAGAAGGTATGTGCTAGAACCTGGTAGCAGCCCTGCATCTCAACGTCATTTATGGCTGATGTATACTATTCTGAGGTCCGGTATTGCTGTTTTGCTGGTCATTATTCACATTTCAGCAGTAAATTAATTTTTTGCTGTGCAAAGAAAAAACGCTATAAAAAGCTATGCTGTACTGTACATACAGTAAACTATACTGTCTATAGTCCAGGATCTCTCTCAGGCCCACACAATACATCACAGTAGTGTGACAATATACAGTACAGATATAGTACATTACAGTATTGCAGTACAGTGTAACTGTTTATAAAGCTTTTTCTTCAAGCTACAAGTTGCATGTGATTTGAGTATCTTTTTCTGTATTGTACTTTTCCCCAGATGTCTCCAAAAAGGAAAAGCCGGGCTTCACCAGAAATTGCCAAGAAGCAAAAGAAGGCTATTGATATTGAGAAGAAAATAAAGATCATAAAGGATTATGAAGTTATCAAAAAAGTCCATGAGATAGCATTTGACTTGCAGCTGGCACATTCAACCATATCAACAAATCTTAAGGATAAAGAGTAAAAGAGGCAGTGAAAGCAACAATAGGCTTTAAAGCCATAATAACTAGACAGCAGAAAGCCCCAATTCATGATATAGAGAAGTTACTGTATATCTGACTTGATGACCAGATTTAAAAAAGAATGCCATTGAGCCTTTTAATAATTCAAACCAAGGTGCTCATTATCTTTGAGACTTTGTAAGCACGCAGCGGTGAAGTATCAACCGAAACCTTTACAGCAAGTAATGGATGGTTTCAATGGTTTTCTCGAAGATTCACAAAAGTGGAAAGACAAATAAGTAAAGCTTTATAGTGCTATCATGAAATATATGAAGAAAAAAAAAGAAAACAACAAAGCAGACCACTCTAAGTGGGTACTTTTGGAAAGTTACATCAAGAAATACCAATACTTGAATTTCGATCCCATTCTGTCTCTTACCTGGGCCTTCAGCAGCTCCTGATAATAGCTCTGATGATGACACAGGTGAAGATTTTGAAGTATTCGTTGACTAAAACGATAGCCTGAATTTATATTTTGTTTATATTAAATATCCTTTTTCCATCTTGTAAACTCTGCAGTACAGTAATGTGGTTTTTGGTGCTTTAATGTACTTACTATACTAACTTTATGTTCTGTAATACATTGTAGTGGTGTGTGTAAATTACATCACCTATGCAAATTAAAACAAGTGGAAGTTTTCAGTTTGATATTTCTAGTTATTTACTTATTCAGAATACTGTATTGTCAAGTACTATGCATGTACTGTACTACTAGATACAGTATATACAGTTCCTCATTTAACGACCAATCTGCTTAACAGCCAAGTCATTGAAACGAAACTTGGTGGTTAAATGAGGAGTATCTGTATTAAATAAAACAAAGAAAAATCACCTTTTTAATTTCCTTGAGGCCAGTTTATCTTTTTTTGTAAGCCTATGTGTTTAATTTTCTAAATTGTAGGATTTTTCAAGGTTCTTTTACTTCTCTTTAATAAAATTAACATTTTCTAGCTTTGATTATTCACGTTGAGAAATTTGACTCATGTCAAGAGAAATTGTCCATGGTGTAACTACGCAATCTTTTTTTAAATTTCCGTTAGCAAATTCCATCCTTCAACAGACAATTGACGAGAAACTTTAAATTGACTGCAGATTTGTCATATACCAATATCCACTCTTGTTTTTAAATAAGAGAAACATCTCTTTGGCCTGAATTGTGTTTCTTCTTCCACAGAAATGGGATTTTGCCACATATGAGATAGATTGCTTAAGTTGTATCAAAGAGGAGCAATTCATCTGTGACAAGCCAAGATCTATAACAGAGTTAAGAATCACTCTATCTGCCTTCAATCCAATAAGAAAGGTTGAGTTTATCCTTCTTGTATGGGAACAAAGGAAGCAACTGACCCATGAAATGAGAAATAGAACTGAATAACATCTGGATGTTAAAGGGGGAAAGTTGATGGCTGAATATCTCACAACTCTGAAGACATGGTAACATGGTTCAGTATAGGAATAGTGTTTCAAACTTCCTAGACTGGCCAGTATTATGCTGCATGATTATTCTATTGAGTAAATTTGAAGCTCTGTGTTATTAATAAAATGACTTAGCTTTTACACATATAATGTTTAACTTATATATATCATCATTATAATTTTATATACTTATATATGTTATATATAAAATATATATCCTTTAACACATAAGCATGCATATGTGCAGCATAATTAATATTAAGTTAATATACCTTCAAAGTTATATATATATATATATATGTATATATGTGTGTGTGTGTGAATTCACCTACTGAAAGAAAAGAATAAAAAAGATAAAACAGGCTATAAACATATCTGATGTTTGCAAAGGAGCTAGGCATATACCTCCCCAATGATCTTATTTGCATGTTTACTTTAAACTTCAGAATATGTAGTTGGTAAAAAGTACTTAGTCCTATTATTTTTTAACAACTGATGAATAAAGGTATGGAAGGATCCAAGACTTCATTGAGTTTTCACAAACAAGAAGCAGTGAAAAGAACTTTAGAAGTCTAAATTGACAATCTGAAGTTTTACTTCTTGTGATTTGACTTCCATTTTCTTAAAAATTATTTAATTAAAATAAATAATGAAGAGTATTACTTACTACTGTCTGTGCATATGAGGAAGATCATCTATGAAATCTTTCTAGATAGATATTTATCACCAGAAACCCCTCAGTACTTGGTAAGGGAAATAAGATAAAGTAAAGCCAATCATATAACTTGATAGCCTTTAACATAAAAAAGGCTATTTTTATAAAATTAGATGACTGTGGGATTTATAAATCTAAGAAAAATCAGGGCAGACCTCCGGCCCTCTCAGCCCCCTCAGGGTAGGTGGGTAGGGACTGGGTCCCCCTGTCCCCCTCTTCTCTTTCCTCCAGGTCTCCAGGTGGGATCCTTGGAGGAGCTTATGGGGCACCCTGGATTTTCCCCACTTCCAGGCCGGCTCCAGAGGCTGGCTTAGGGGTGGGGCTGAATCTCCCTTCCTTGGGGCCTGGGAGACCCACCCTCTCCCATCCTGGGGTCGGGACTCTCGGCCGACTCAGGCCTGGGCTTCTGGCAGACCTCCGTATGTGCCGGGGCCCTCTCAGCCCGCTCAGGGTA
>PVKC010009614.1:0-26607 GCA_004027635.1 Crocidura indochinensis | reverse complement strand
GAACACAAAAATACAATACAAAAACCCCTTCCTTACACCTATATTCATTGCAGCACTATTTACCATAGCAAGACTCTGGAAACTATCTAGATGCCCTTCAACAGACGAATGGCTAAAGAAACTGTGGTACATATACACAATTGAATATTATGCAGCTGTCAGGAGAGATGAAGTCATGAAATTTTCCTATACATTGATGTACATGGACTCTATCATGCTGAGTGAAATAAGTCAGAGAGAGAGAGAAAAACGCAGAATGGTATCACTCATCCATGGGTTTTAAGAAAAATGAAAGACATTCTTGCAATAATAATAATTTTCAGACACAAAAGAGAAAAGATCTGGAACTTCCAGCTCACCTCATGAAGCTCATCACAAAGAGTGATGAGTTCAGTTAGAGAAAGAACTATATTTTGCACTGTCCTAAAAATGAGAACGTATGAGGGAAACGGAGAGTCTGTCTAGAATACAAGCAGGGGGTGGGCGGGGAGGAGGGAGATTTGGGACAATGGTGATGGGAACATTGCACTGGTGATGGGTGGTGTTCTTTACATGACTGAAACCCAACCACAATCATGTATGTAATCAAGGTGTTTAAATAAAATATATTAATTAAAAAATAAAAATAAAGAAGACTCTTGCTAAAATAACAGTAAATTTTTGAATCAAGGATTAGAAATATTACTGCAGGGGAGTGCTTTATTTTAAGGAGGGTAAACTATTTGCACAAAATTTTTAAACATTCTTCAGATAAATTAAGTGGGTATCCTGCCTCTAGATATAAGTATGGCTCAGGGTTATTATATAAGGAGAATCAACTGGGAAAAATAAAAAATAGGTACATAATAATTAGGTTAGTTGTTGTGATACTTGTATAATTACAGTAATACAAATGTATTATGATCATATAAGGGATTAAAAATTGGTACAGGTTTTGACATGCTATTGAACTAGATACAAATGTATCATATCATATAATTCTCTCTATATCAAATATCCAAAACAAACAGAATGAAATAGAAAATAGATTTGTGGTTGATAGGGACTGGATAAAAAGGAGTGACTTTAATGAGTTTTTGCTTCTTTTTGTACTAAAGAAAATTTTCTAGAATTATATTTTAGTATACAAATTTAGTATACAATTATATTTTAGTATACAAGACCTTGAGAATATACTAAAATCGGTGGAATCATATTGTTTTTACAGGTCAATTTTATGGCAAAAGAATTATGTTGCAATAAAAATATATATGAAATTATATGAAAAAATAACCAATAAAAGACAACATGAGTTATTTTTATAGAATTAGAGGGTCCATAACAAAATCACATATTCTAAATATGAATGATTGTGACCCAGCTATTTTAATAGCTTACATAAAGTATTTTTACATTTCTTTTCCTGCAGTTTCCCAGTCCTCAGTATACTGTAGCTATTCAGTTTTAGACTCCCCAAACTGCAATTGTCGTTGATATTTTTATTTTTGTTTTAAATTTCAATTTACTGTGAATTCTATAAGTTCACAATGCTCCCAATTTAGTTTATTCAATAAAAATAACTTATTACTTTAAGTTAAATTCAAATGTTCCTTTTGAGGATTAGTTTTACTTTTAAAATTAGTATTTTTAACTATTCTGAAGCTATAAATATACTGTAATTAATAGCATTTAATGTCCTTCATGTTTTTTATACTTAAAAACAATCTTATTGCTCATAGATATATTCCAAGGCAAAATGGAAACAAAATAATTGGCCACAAATTTATAGAGTTCTGTTAGAATTTTTGATAAAATATAATCACCTTCTACTTCACATGCTTTGGTAATGCTAGCTACAACCCTCTATTGTATCAATATCCATGTGCTCACATTACATATATTTTCTCAGATATATATTCTACAGATAGATGTTCTTTGACAGAGAATCCCTGTCACTTCAATATTAGTTGTAACCCAGTTAGAAAAGCATTTACTTACCTTAATTAATACTTTGGTCTATTAGAGTTGCCAATTACAAGGAGGGTGTCTTAAACAACAGAAATTCAGTTTCTCACACTTTGGAAGGCTGAATATTGCAAGATCAAGATGCCAAATATATATTTCCTTCAGAGATATCTTCCTGGATGCCAGATGACTGTCTTTTGAGGTGTCCTCACACAGTGAAAAGTGTGTCATTCTTCCTGCAAGGGCATGAGTCCTGATGAATTAAACATGTGCTTGTATTATTTGATTTTAACACATTTCACATCCTTGAATTCCAAAACAGACACATTGGGAGTTTGATCACACCTGAATTATGGGGAAATGCAATTTAATCTGTAGAACTGCACCCTTTGCCCCCCACAAATCCCTATCCTTTACATATGCAAATTAGAGTCACTCTACCCCAATTGTCCCAGAAGTTCAAGACTCCAAATTCAACATTAAGTCCAAAATCTCATTTGAATTGCATCTAGATAAGGTATGAATGAGAATTAACTTGACTTTTACTTCCTCTCCAGCTGTGAATTTGTAGTCAAACAAGTTTCATACTTTTGAAGCAGGCAGGCAGATAGGTAAAGAAAGGACTCACAAGGCAATTAATTCTTTTTTTTTTAATTCTTTTTAAAAAAAAAAAATAACTTTCAGGGGCCGGAGAGATAGCATGGAGGTAAGGCGTTTGCCTTGCATGCAGAAGGATGGCGTTAGAATCCTGGCATCCCATATCGTCCCCTGAGCCTGCCAGGAGCGCTTTCTGAGTGTAGAGCCAGGAGTAACCCCTGACCGCTGCAGGTGTGACCTAAAAACCAAATAATAATAACAATAACAACAACAACAGTAACTTTCACCAGTGCACATTTCCCAACATCAGTGCCCCTAGGTGTTCCTTCCTACTCACCCTCCCCCACCTTTTAGGCAATTCTCTCTCTCTCTCTCTCTCTCTCTCTCTGCCTCTCTCTCTGTCTCTCTCTCTCTCTCTATCTCTCTATAACTCTCTCTCGCGCGCGCGCGCGCCTTTTTTTTTTTTTTTTTGACACTGTAGTTTTGCAATACCAAAACAAATGTGTAATAAAATTAAAATACAGGATTCAGAGGAGTTACTTTTGTCACTGAGTTTTCTCTGATGCCTCTGGAAGCCTAGAGAAGACTATGTACCCTCTACCCCAAGAAGCTCCAGAAGGAATAAAAGTCAGTAAAGGAATATCAAAGAAGTCCATTAACTATCCCCTGGCAATCACCCTAGTAACCAACCAACCTAACAATAGACTCTTAGGCAGAAAATCCCCTGTGGGGCAGATTGAAAGAAATCTTACATAAACCATCTTGGAACAAAGGGGATGTGTATATATGTGCTCCCTGGATTCTTGTGTATGTGTTGCACACATGTGCTCCTTGGACCCATGCACATGGTGCTTGCATGCACATGTCGCCTACATCTCCCCTCTGGAGATGTGTACTTTCATGGTTTTATGCTGGGTTGTTTACCAGGCTCGCTCCAATTATAGAGAAGCTTTCTTTGGAGCTCATTGCTCTCTCTCTTTCTTATCTCTCCCTCTCCTTCTTCAGCAGCTCAGACTAAAATAATTTTTTACTTCACTGTTTGTTTCCTCCTGAAATACTTCCTTTTGGTGAAGGAAGGCAGTGGACCTGAAAGACCTGGGTAAGATCTAGTACAGACTTTTTTTTCCCCCTTCCCTCAGCTCCACTGAGGTAATACCAACATCCCATAGCTCTGCAGAGGAGACCTGAAATGCTGAGCAGGAACACCCCTGTCTCTTTCAATCTAAAATGAAATTTAAAAAAGCTCATCTTTCTCTATTCTCATTAAGTCAAACTGGTAGAACTGCAGTTCATGTATTCATATAATCTCTTTAGTAGTAGACTTAGTATCCTCTTCTCAACATGTTGCATGTGCTGCATTATTTTCTCAACTTCTACAATATCAACAAAATAATTTCCGGGGTCAGAGCAGTGGCACAGGGTTTAAGGCGTCTGCCTTGCACGTGCACTAGCCTAGGACAAACCACGAATCGACACCCGGCGTCCCATATGGGCCTCCAAGCCAGGAACAATTTCTGAGTGCATAGCCAGGAGTAACCCCTGATTGTCAGGGGGTGTGTCCCTCCAAAAAAAAAAAAAAAAGAAAAGAATTTTCCGATCTTTAAGTTCTATTTTGTGTTTATCTTTCTGCCTTCACTTTACTAAAAGTTATCAGAAGAACCTTGCCTGTACCCTTTACTTTAGCTTAGAATTCTCTATACCTAAAATATAAAATATAAATATCTTCTACTTCTACAAAGAAATAGGACACCAGTAGCCATTTAATTGCTACTTTCTTAAAAGGACAGTCTTTTTTTTTTTTTTTTTTTTTTTTTTTTTTTTTTGGTTTTTGGGCCACACCCAGTGACTCCTGGCGATGCGCTCAGGAGTCGCTCCTGGCTTGGGGGACCATATGGGACAACGGGGGATTGAACCGCGGTCTGGTCCATCCAAGGCTAGCGCAGGCAAGGCAGGTACCTTACCTCTTGCGTCACCGCCCGGCCCCAAAAGGACAGTCTTTATCTCATTTTTCTCATGACCTGTTCCTGGAGACTGAGATGTCATCAGAAAGTCCTTAAAATCCATATTCCTATCAACATTTTGTTCATGGCATTTAGACATTTTTGTAGATTAGATATTATTTTATGCTATAATACATAATTCATTTATATGGTTTCTTTTTAATTATCTTACTTTATTTTATAGGGTACCATCCATTCAACTGTTTCAACCATAGACATTTCATATACTCTTTTAGAGAAAAAAAAGAGGCACATATTGATAATTTGATGGCTGATCTATTAAGGTTTTTAGCACGCCAGCTGAGAAAAGTAGATCATTCCAAGGATGGCAATAAATACAATAAATAAGAAGTTACTGTTTACTTTCAAGAAACTTCCAATACATTTTATAAATAAAATATTCTGAGTGTAAATACTTAAAAAATAACATGACTAAATGAGTATATTTGTTTTTTTCCCTCTCCATTCAATTTTTTTTTTCTTTTAGTTAATTGTAAGTCAAACATTCAGAGATCTTGTTCTCCTCTGTTTTCACAGCGAAATTCCTGTGAATACATTTTCAGTACTGATAGGTTGAGTGTGTTCTAGAGAATCTCTTTGTTGGAGATGATGCCAATGGAGGAACCCAAGTGATTTATATGAAGTGGGAAGGAAGGAGACATGCAGCAACCTCGAGAAGGATCTCTGCTGTCTTCTACCTCTGGCAACCCCAAGAACTGCTGTGGCCTTGCTCTGGCAAACACACACACACACACACACACACACACACACACACACACACACACACACAGAGTTAATTTTAGACCTTAGACCTAGACAAGGCTTTTCAGGTCCATTGCCTTCCTTTACTGGAAAGAATTTCAGGAGATAAGCAGAGAAATAAAATGGTTTTTATTCAGAGGTGCTGACAATACTAATAAAAGGAAGGGAGAGAATAAGGAAGGAAGAGAATAATATGCTCCAAAGAAAACACAGGCTTCTCCTTAGTAGGAGAGAGACTGATACACAGCCCAGCAAGAAAGTATGAAAGCACATATGTACAAGCATAGGTTCAAGAAGCACTTGTGTGCACCTTCTTTCTCAAAGTTTATTTTTATAGGGTTTCTCCCAACCTGTCCCACCCAGGTAAGAGTTTGTTGCTAGAGTGGTTGCCAAGGTTGGGCCCAAGTAGATAATCTTGTTTATGACCTTCAGGCCTGCTGTAGATTCTTGGGGAGAGGGGTCCAGTCTTCTCTGGATCTGTTCTGGCTCCAACTAAAGATCTTATCAGGCCTAGATTACTTTTTTCAGACTAGCAGGTTTTATTACTTTCAAGAATTCATTACCATGAGGATGCTCTTCCCTACCTGCCTGCCTCAGAGATTTTATATCTTGATTGGTATGGCCCATGTAATATGAATAAAATATGCACACCAGAAATGTAGGAGCATGAAGCACCTCTATAATTGTAGGAAAATAGCTAGAACATCTGACAGAACCATATGTACTATAATTGTTGCAGTCTCCAATAAGACATGACCAAGACGCTGTAGTATCCAAACTGCACAGTTTGTAAATTGCCTAGTTAAATCTGCACTCAAACTGTGCTACCCACTTTAAAACTGTGCTAAATTTCTTAATACTTTAGAATTGCTAGGGTGATCCCATTTACTGTGACAAAAGGATTACCTTTAAGTTGGTCTTTTACTTTAAGTAATTGATACTTCTTCTTTAATGATTCTAACAAAAAAAGGGCTTCATTGCCTAGAAATTAGAAAAAGAAACCTTGGTGGCATATTAGTTTCTAATGGATGTCAACAAGGTATATGTGTCCAAGAACATATAACATTAGATACAGCTATCTGGAACTATTAATAAATGTTTAAAAGTAATTTCAAATAATTTACAAAATTAAATCTAAAATATATCTTTAATTTACATGAGTTTGAATATTTAGCTTTCCCTTATTAAATAATATTTGGGTTTTTTTACTCATAAAACTGCCAATCATGATGGTAGCTATTAAAGGCTGGTTTAAACATATTTTTTAAATATTCCTTTCAAATCACATTTACTAACTTACATTTTATTTCTTTGTTTTGTTTTTGATACCACATCTAGTGGTGCTCAGAGATCATTCCTATTCTATTATTAGAGAACACTACTGAAGATAGGGGATCATATGCAATGCTGGGATCATATAATATTATAAATGATTGTGCAAAGCAAGTACCTCACTCCTGTATTATCTTTCATAGTTATCTTTCATTCTTCAGAGATCTCTTGGGATTTTTGACATACACTTCAGTTTGCACTTAATTTTCTTTTAGAATCTTTAACTAGTCTGGCTTAGTCTCCAAAGGCCCATCAAGCTTCACATGTCTTCTGTGGCAAAAGACATTGGATTTTTTCATTGATTTTACTAACCTCTTGAGAGAGTTGCTCCCTGAAGGTAGCATTTTATTTTCTCTGTAAGAGTGTTCTGGGAAAAGCGCTTTTAAATTTTAAGATTAATCCTAAAATTGACGTTGGGTCGATTCTTTTTGTAGAAAAGATTCCACTTGGGGGCCAGAGAGATATAACAGTAGGTAAGGCATTTGCATTGCATGCTGTCCCCCTTATTCAAACCAAACATTTCATATTGTATATTGAGCACAGCCAGGACTAATTCCTGAGCACAGAGTCAGGAGTAACCCTTGAGCATTGCTTATGTAACCCCACAAACAAATGAACAAACAAAAAAATAGAAAATATTACACTTTATTTACAAAGTAATTTTATTTTACTTTGTAAATTAGCAATATTTATATTTAGTCACCTGCTCTAGATCAAGTAGTAAGTTCTGGGGCTGCAGAAATAGCATGGAGATAGGGCATTTGTCTTGCATGCAGAAGGATGGTGGTTCAAATCCTGGCATCCCATGTGGTCCCCTGAGTCTGCCAGGAACGATTTCTGAGCGTAGGGTCAGAAGTAACTCCTGAGTGCTGCCGGATGTGATTCAAAACAAACAAAGAAACAAAAAAAGTAATAAGTTCTTATAAGAGGGGTTATAAGAGGAGCCCTTATAAGGGGGTTCTTTTTTGGGGGGCCCACACCCATTTGATGCTCAGGGGTTACTCCTGGCTAAGCGTTCAGAAATTGCCCCTGGTTTGGGGGGGACCATATGGGACACCGGGGGATGGAACCGCGGTCCTTCCTTGGCTAGCACCTGCAAGGCAGACACCTTACCTCTAGCTCCACCTCACTGTCCCCATAAGGGGGTTCTTATAAGATGGGCTCTTGCTATAGGACACTCATCTTGTGCCTTATAGCAGAAACTGACATTTATTTAGAGACCTTCAAGAATTACCTGGAATGACATTAAACAAATTAAAATAATTCTTTTCTGGTATTATTTTTGAAAAAAATCCCCCCATCCCAGCCACTCCAATATCATCATAATTTTTCTAGGAACTTACATGTGAATAAAACATATTTTCCTGGGGTCGGAGAGGTGACGCTAGAGGTAAGGTGTCTGCCTTGCAAGCCTAGGAAGGTCTGTGGTTAGATTCCCCCCGCATCCCATATGTGCCCCCCAAGACAGGGGTGATTTTTGAGCTCATAGGCATAAGTAACCCCTGAGTGTCAAATGGGTGTGGCCCCCAAAACAAAACAAAACAAAATTTCCCTCCTACTTTCCCACTGACTTTTGATAATATCATCAATGGTCATTCAATCCCTTAATTGCTTTCATTAAAATTCAACTACAGGGACAATGTTTCCCTTGAAATACACTGTCATGGAGGGTAATCATAACACAAAGGCTAAGCTATCATAGGATTTAGAAGTGAATTTGCATGTAGAATCTTTTTATAATAACTACCATCACATTAAGTTTCTGAACTCCTAATTCATTCAAGTCTTACTTGGGTCGTTTTCAGTGCCCATGTACTTTACTAACCTCTTAATCTCATGAAATCTTAATTATCTGAGCCTTGAAAACAATACTTTTTTGTTTTGTTTTGCTTTTGTTTTGCGGCCACACCCGGCAGTGCTCAGGGGTTACTCCTGGCTCTGCACTCAGAAATAGCTCCTGGCAGGTTCAAGGGACCATATAAGATACCGGGATGGAATTGGGTCTGTCCCCGGTCAGTATCGTGCAAAGAAACTCTCAACCTCTGTGCTATCACTCCAGCCCCAACATATACTTTTGAATTCAACTTTGCATGGGCAGTATTATTAACAATATCTTAGACATATGTTTTTGAAAATTTGTTGCTATGGAAGTCAGAAATTAAGGGGCTATGAAACCTCATTTCAGAGTTACTATGAGGTAGGTATACATGCTAGGGGTTCAATTCAGTGCTTCAAATTAGGAAAGCATGTGTTCTACTGTTTAGGCACATGTCTAACCCCTTAGATATTTCTTACATCTCAATTTCCATATTAAAAAACAAACCTCGGGGCCAGAATGATAGCACAGCAGTAAGGCGTTGCCGGGACTACTCAGGATGTATCCCGGGTGAAATCCCAGCATCCCATATGGTCCCCCAAGCCTGCCAGGAGCGACTTCTGAGCGCAGAGCCAGGAGTAATTCCTGAGCACTGCAAGGTGTGACCCAAAAACAAAAACGAAAGCAGAAAACAACCTCTATTATTTAGTACCCAATTATGTTTTTATTTTCCAAAACACCTTAATCCTTGTTTTGTTTGGTTATGTTGAATGTCTGTTCTAACAGAATGTTTTTGACATAGAAGTTTGCTTCTTTTTCACTTAATGCAAATTGGTATTAGGATTATGCTTTGCAGGGGTCCTCAAACTTTTTAAACAGGGGCCCAGTTCACTGTCCCTCAGACCATTGTAGGGCCAGGCTATAGTAAAAACAAAAATTACGAACAAATTCCTATGCACACTGCATACATCTTATTTTGATGTGAAGAAACAAAACGGGAACAAATACAATATGTGGCCCACGGGCCGTAGTTTGAGGACCACTGCTTTAAGGAGTCATGAGAGGGCTTAGCCATAGATGCCTTCACCTGCAGCATCTATATGGCTCTCTACCATTTCTACTAAAAGCAGAGACAGGAAAAGGGGACAATCTTCAAGAAGCTGAGCACAGGACTAGAGCAGTAGTATAGAAAAAAGGTGCTTGTTTTGCACATGTTTTACCCAGATGTTAGCCCCCTCATCCCTACTGTCCCCTGAGCCCACCAGGAGTAAACCCTAAGCACAGAGCCAGGAGTAATCCCAGAGGACTGCTTATTGTAGTGCAGCCATCTCACACCCAAAGCTAAACTATTAAGTAAATTGAGGCCTTTTGAAATAATAGCCATTTGTATCTCAATGATTTTCTGTTTGTATTTTCCCCCTCCCCTCAGGGAAGGGTTTGAATTTGGATTGCAATAAATTGAAAGGCAGGAGAGCTGAGCTGGGCTGTTATCTAGGCTTGTGGTTCCATTTGTTGGAGTGACTGGCTTGTGGGTGAACAGCTTGCAGTGTAAATTTTATTGCCTGCTATTTCCTCAATAATATGTATCAATTACTTATTGCAGAAATTTTCTAATGAACTATCTACTCCTCTACTCCCTGATTAGGGGATATAGGATATCCCTTTCCCTCCTGGGAACTTTGAGATATCCAAACCTCAACCCAAGTCCCAAAGAACGTCCCATTACACTAAGCAATTTAGAAGCTCATCAACTCAATTCTGCTCATCTTTAGTGAATTAGTGGGCCCTTGGTATTATGACTGAAAGACTAAGACGAGAACGTTGATTTAAAATTATTTTCTTTGAATCATAATAAAAGACATAGCTAAAAAGCTGTTCATGATTTTGTCATGCAACCTCCAACACCCATCCCTTCATTAGTGTCCATTTCTTGTCCCCAGTTTTTCTCACATCTTTCCAACAGCATACATACTCACATACTCCCAACAGTATGGAAGACCTTTCTCTTTCTCTCCTTTTTCTCTTTAAACACTGAGGTTTGTAATACTGTTACTGCAAGGGTATTTTGCACGTCACTTTTCCTCTTTTCAGCACCCAGTTCTTGTTCAGAGTGATTATTTCCAACTATCGTTATCATAGCAGTCCCTTCTCTGTCCCAATAGCACTTGTCCTGAGCAAGTTGACTTTAAAGAAAACTTACTACAATTAGAAGTGGATTACTATAAAGGAAATGGGGAACCAATATCAATGGGCACTCAGCTGTCACATAAACTTTTTAGTGACTTAAGCATCCAAGCTCTCTCTTCCTCCTAAACCTTACATACATCTATGTCCTTTATAGTAATGTGATATCTCTTATCCCAGAAGAGGCTTTTTATAAATTAAAGAGAAAGTTATCAACTTTCCCACATATTCAACCATACATTATAATCACAAAGTGCAAATAAAATTCTACATTAACTCACCATTAGTAGAGAAAGAAAGGAAGACATTCTTTTAGAAAAAAAAAAGTCTAGAGAAAATACAGATATCTCTGCCATTTATTAATTATATAACCCTGGAAACTATTAGATTCTTTGAATTTCTGCCTTAGAAATATATTTTAGTATTCTTTAGTTCAATTTCTAGATATATACCCTGAGAAACTAGCTTATACAGTCTTTTCCATAATTTTTAGGATTTTTAAATTGTGTTCCTTTGTTTCAGGGTCACACCTGGTAGTGCTCAGGGATTACTCCTGACTTTTTATTCAAGAGTTTCTCATGGTATTTTTCAAGGGACCATGTGAGGTTCTGGAGATAGAACTGGTGTCAGCTGCCTATAAGGTAGCACCTTAACTCTCTGGCTCCCTTCCATGATTGCATTGCTTATTTCAAAGCAGAATCATTCTATTGGAATTTCAGAGATCATTTGCATTATGGCCATATCTGAATAAGTATTGGAACAGATCTTTGGGGCATAATGGCATTACACAGCTTTTGAAAACAACTCCTGGCAGTACAAATTTGAGATAGTCTACACCATGGCCATACCACACTCTGAACGCGCTCGTATCGTCGGATCTCGGAAGCTAAGCCGGGTGGTCCTGGTTAGTACTTGCATGGGAGACCTCCTGGGAAGACCAGGTGCTGTAGGCTTGAAAAACAAAACAGCAGCAACAATGAAACAAGTTTGAGGTAAAGAGCTTGCTTTAGGAACCTAATACTCAATATATCTTTCAAAGGCAGGTTTGTCTTTTCTTGGGTCATATATTCTTTCAAATTATAGCCAACTCCAAATATATTTTCTGATAAAATTTATAAGCAAGTTGACAAAGCAAATAGATAAAATGTATCAGCCTGAACATTTTGTTTTTCTTGTTGGATCTTAGACTGTATACCACTCCTAAGCTACCTCTCAATTTGGTAGAAGGCACTTGAGGTCAGATGAAACAATTGTCTTGAATATGAAAGCAACATCCTTAATCTAGTTCTTTAACCCTGAGTTGGATTTTACTGTTTGCAGGGGCTGTGGCTACAGATGTCAGGCTCAGTTGGCTTCTTATACTTTATAACTGTTTCAGTGTACAGAACTATTGACAAAGTGACTGAGAAGATTCCACCATTTGAAATCTGTTTGAAGTGATAAGAAACACGCATTGAAAAAATACACAAGAAATCTGAAATATGCCTGTCCATTCTGTTTGGAGTTCTGGAATCAGGTGATATGCCTTTTATAACAACGTAGGCAACAAATTTACTAAATAAAATAGTTATCATGCCTAACAAGACTCACCAACTATTAGCACTATTACCTGGCAGAAATCCTAAGGTAAGAGTAAACATTTAAGATTCTGTTCTGCTCACCTCCTATTCAAGTTACCAAATTCTGTATTGGTTGTGATATAGGTCTAGTTATTATCCAAAATAAGGTTTATTTGGGGTTAGGGTCTAGAGCAGACCTCAGAAAGTCTGTATCACCAGCAGTTGTTGACCAACCAAGCCACAGGTTCTGCTCAAGGGCCTAAGGATGTGATGTTGCTGGCATCCTGGAATTTTAGTGATACCCAGGGCACTCCTAGAAAGTGCTGGGGGCCTTCAAAGTCACACAAAGAGGTTCTTGATTGGGGACCTTCAGAACTATGCTTGGTAATACTAAGAACCATATAGTGCTCGGAAGCGAACCTAAGAATGCACTATCTCTTGAACCCAAGAATGATTTTAATAAGGCATAAAAGAACTATAGCCTTAAACATATAAATTTACATACACACATTACATACACACTGCCAACGAGTACAGCTTTTCATGATTGTCAGTTATTTTGGTCAGACAGTTCACAAGTGGCTCAGAGGCTCACTACTACATCTGCTTTTGAGCCAGAAGAAGGAAAAAAAGGCCCACTTCACTAACATTCACTACTAGGATACAAACTTTCCACTCATTTACTGAAAAGTCACCTGAGAAGCAGAAAAACACACAAAATATTCTGGGTGCACAGAATTGGATGAAAGGCTGGAAATAACTCTCAATCAACCATATTTATCTATTATGATATTGAAAAACTTGTGTGGTAGCTATTATTTTTTATTTAAAACTTATATGCATTGGAAAATTGATCAAAATATTTCTTCCATTCCAGTCATGGAAACCTAATCACTGACAGAGTTGTATTCTGACAGAGATGAGAGGCAGCAATCAGAGATAGAAAAATTGAGATTTGATTTTCATTCCAAAATAGTTCTTAATAACTGAACTTAAAGGAAAAAACAAATCTTTTTAATCATTTCTTCTATCTCTAGCAGACCCATATTTAAAATGTCATGGACAATTTTCATTTAAATACTGCCATGAAAATCTACTTTACAAATTCCCCCTATTGAATTTAATGTTTCTCAGTTTTCTAGCCAAATGAATCTCAGTCTATATTTCCCTGGGCACTCATGATAAATAAATTATACATGGAACTGACATAATACTAAGACATAAACTCTTTGAGAATGGAGGTCGTACATTGCATGTCTAGAGAATGTTTGTAATTCTTCATTTCAGTTAATGACCTTTGATAAACTTAGAGTTACTTAGATTCATATTTTCTCCTTATCTATTTTAGTTAGAGCATGTATCTGAGAATGGATAAAAGGCTTCAGTCAGAAACAGGGAACTCAAACTATCAAGTGCAGTACTTCACAGTCTGTCTTCACCGTGCACCCAAGTGTTACAGAACTAAAGCTGGGATTGTTTGACTATTTTTAACTTCCAAAGACTGGAGAAGGGACAATGGGGGTGGGCCCGAAGTTTTATAGTGGATTTATACAAGGCTTTTAGTACAAGGTTTATATTTGGAATATAATGGACAGTTATTTTAGAAACCCAGAATAATCTACTGAAGATCACTGACAAGTAGTTCATAGGAATCTTGTTCCTGAAATCATGCTTTTGCAGTAAACTGATATGACAGAACATTCAAGAGATTGCTGTTCATTTTTCAAATAATTCATATTTAAATGTATTTAGATAGGTAATTTATGTAAAGCTATTTTTAGAAATCAAGATCAATTTCAAACATTCAATAGTTATCTATAGTGTATCTCTGTGAAAAGCAATTAAGTAGTCTGGACTATAGTAGTGAGATTTCTTATTTTAAATACCTCTTAACTTGCTCATTCATTTAGAATGGTTTTCCTTGACTTTCTATCTATGGCATCTTCTAATTTTGTTTTTTGGGGGAACCAGGGAGAGGCCACTCCTGGCTATGCACTCAGGAACTACTCCTGGAACTTCAGAAGACCCGTTGGGGAGCCTGGGTTCCAACTCAAAAAGCCACATGCAAGGTAAGCATGCACTTTGCTATTATCCAGCTCTTCATCTTCTAAGATTAGATGGCTTGGACATCAAAGTTCACCAATACACAGTGCATCGGCTACTAACACTTCAACTTTGTCTAGTGAAACTAGGAAAATATAATTCAAAAGCACAGCTCAATTCAAGTCTTGTGGGATGAACATGAGTCCAAGAAGCAGGCACTGTTCTGAAATTCTTTCCAGACAAAGAAAAGAATATGAAAGACATAAAAGCTCATGAGCAATGTCATTTTTTTTTTGAGTTACAGATATTTTAGTCACGAAAGACACTGATTTGTATCCTACTTAGACTCAAATTGCGACTGCTACACATCATAGATATGTGACTTTGGTAGGTTTTTATACTCTTTTTCTGCTATAAAATAGAAATGGCAGTCAGTACCCACCTAAAGTACTTGAGGATTTAATAAAATAATTTATGTAAGTAGTTTAACAAAGAGACTAAAACCTAGGAAGAGCTCAATGAATATTACATATCATTATTCTGAAATAGCTAGAATATAATGAACTAGAGAAATTATGGCAGAAGACCTTGAAAGGTCAAGGTCAGTTCATTTTATTTTATACAATTGTGAACACTGTTAAGGATTTAAGTACATGTTCTTATTTGCTTATTTTAGAAAATTAAGATTATGTAGTGTGAATAACAGATTAAAAGAACTGAGATCTGAGTCAAAAAGACCATTTTTTATTATTGCAAACATGGGGTTATAATTTGACTTTAAACTGAGTCAATATGACAATGAAGAAAGACAGGTCTGAAAAAATATTTAGGTAGTAGTACAAGAGGAACCAGTCAACAGAAAGTTGAGACAGACTAGAGAGATTATGGTATCAATTGCAGAGATAGCAGAGGAGGAGGAGCTATTTCAGAAGATGAGCTTGTATAATTGTCATGTCTTATTAAAACGGTATTTAAGGTAATACATCCCGGGGGTTAGTGAATTATAGAAGCTAATGAATTTGACTTGATGCTGTCAATTTTATTTCCATTCCTGGCATTGCATATAATTCCCCAATGAATGTTGGAGTGACCCATGAGCACAGTCAAGAATAGTTTCTGTGTGGGAGTTGTAGCACAGTGTAGGGCATTTGCCTTGCATGCAGCTGACCAACGACAGACTCGTGTTCAATTCCCAGCATCCCATATAGTCCCTCAAGCCAGGAATGATTTCTGAGCTCAGAGCCAGGAATAACTCCTGAATGCCGCTGGGTGTGGCCCCCACAAAAAAAAAAGCAAAAAAAGAATTATTTCTAAGAATTCTTTTGTGGCCCCAAGCCCTTCCCTATTATAAAAGAAATTAATATTTCCAATCTCAAATACACTACTAGTCTCTTTTAAAACATCACTCAAATAATCTTGCATAAGTTTAGTGTTTAAAATAAAACAAATTCTTGTTATCTTGTCACAAAGTTAATATTTTATTTGTATAACTGATAAGTGATTTAATTTTCTTTACAATCAACCTGTTTATATTAATCTCTTCAAAATACTAATAGAAAAGCTACAAATTCATAACAGTTAAACATTTAAATGGAACTTAGACTTTGATGGGTGTGGTGATAAAATTATGTGCATGAATAATATAGTATTGTAAATCACAGAACCTTATTCAATAAAATGTTTTAATGAAATAGAGGATAAACTTTATGAATTTATTAATCAGGAATGCAAAATCAGGTTATCATACCAAGTAGATATGACATATCTTAGCATAGAGTTTGCTCCAAGTGCAGTTGGGGTTTTCAAAAGTGCAGTTGCGTACAGTGCTGTCAGAAAAAAGTAATATCATACTAGATATATAATGTTCTATTCTTCCTATACCAATAACTATAATTTGTTCTGGGCTGATCTATCTAAGGGAAGCACACTAACGCTTTATATTTCTATTTATAGTTTCTATTGGAATATATAAAAGCATAACCATTCCTGGTTTGTGACCCCCAATACAGAGTTAAGAAAGTAATTATTTTGCAGAAAGCCCATTTCATCATAATTCTACGGTATTATAAGCACTGAATAAGCACTAACTACCTGTAATCAAGTGGGTTGTAATACAGTTAGAGAATTTGATTGTAGGTATTTATTTTTAAAACAAATCCTTTAATTTGGGTACATCAAATAAAATGCTAGTTAACATAAAAATATCAGCTTAAGGGAGTAGCAATATGTATAAAGCATTTCAATGCCATGTGTACTAATTTTTTTAACTACTGATTTTCCTCTAGAGAAAAATTTCAATAATGTAGAGATAGGAGAACAAACAGAACCTTAAATATTTATTTCATGGTCATTAATCAAGATGTTAGCATATGCTAAATTTATTATTTTCTTTAAGATATATAATTTATTCAATACAATTCAATAAATTGTATATCCACAAGAAGAAATTGTTGTACAAGAATTACACAGAAGTTTTCAGCACCAGGGATAGTAACCATTCTTGGTATAGTGAATGTCAAAGGATGGAAGAATGCTGTATCTAACTCCCAATTTATTGCTTAGTTTGTGTGTTAATATATATATATATATAATATATATATAATATATATTTGTCATATAGTAGTTAAAAACACAGGAAAAAGGCAAACAGTCAGTAAATGTGTTTGTTGTCATTCTTGCTGTATTCTTGCTATATGTGTTTATTTATGACTATAGGAAGTTAACTGTTTTGCATAAATTAATTTACAACATATCACAAACACAGACTAACACTTCTTAATTTAAAAAAGAAAATAATATTTTCGGGTTCTTCAGTCAAATTAAGCTTCACTGAAATAATTTAAACAAGAGATAGAACAAGGATTAAGGTACATGTTTTGCATGTTGATAACACTGATTTGAGCATTGATGTTGCATATAGTTTTCTTTTTTTTTTTTTTTTTGGTTTTTGGGTCACACCCGGTGACACTCAGGGGTTACTCCTTGCTATTCGCTCACAAATCGCTCCTGGCAGGCACGGGGGACCATATGGGGAACCGGGGCATCGAACCGCGGTCCGTCCTAGGTTAGCGCAGGCACCTTATCTCCAGCGCCACTGCCCAGCCCCGATGTTGCATATAGTTTTCTAAGCAAACTGAAGGATCACTTCCAAACTCAGAGCCAGAAATAACCCATGAACTAGGTATGGTAATAAATATCCCCAAAATAAATTTTAAAAATTTTAAAGGAAAATAAAAAATACTTTTGTTTTTTTAGGGAGGGCCACACCAGGCAGTGCTTAGGTCTTATACCTAGCTCTGTACTCAGATCACTTCTTGTGTTCAGGGAATAAAAAGTGCCAAGATGAACCTGGATCAGTGATGTGCAAGGCAAAAATATTTTAAAATAAATTACATCTTGGAACCAGAGAGATAGCACAGCAGTAGGGTATTTGCTTTGCATTCAGACGATCCAGGAAGGACTGTGGTTCGAATCCCGATCCCATCTGGTCTCCCGTACCTGCCAAGAGCAATTTCTGAGTGCAGAGCCAGGAGTAACCCTGAGTACAGGGTGTGACCCCCCAAATTTACATCTCTATGAAAATCAAAGTAAATACATGATATCGCTACATATCTATGAGAATGACTTTTATCAAAAAGAAAAAAAAACACAAACAAGAGATAGGAGTGGAGTAAAGGAACTCTCAAACACTGTTAGTATAAATATAAAGTGTTCTAGATTCTCTGAAAAACAGTGTTGATATTTATCAAGAAATTTAAAACAGTTTTGATGATTTTTTTCTCATTAAAAATATCGTCAACCATGTAGACTTTTCACTCATTGGCTTCCATCCAAATGCAAAAAATTTTAATTCAAAAGAATGCCTGAACACCTAGGTTCATTTAGTGCTCTTTATAATATAAAAGACATGGAAAAATCAAGCATCTGATGGCAGGTGAGTGGAAAAATAATATGTGATATGTATAGAATAAAATATTACTAATGTAAGAAAAGATAAAATATTGCCTTTTGGTAACATTGTGAATGTAGGTGAAGAAGGTCTTGCAAAGCAAAATAAGAAGGGGAAAGACAAATACCAGGTGATTTTATTCATATTAGGATATAAAGAAACAAAATCATGAACCAGAGCTAAATAAAATAAATTTTTGGATGGACCTTGGTGTAATAAAAAATATTTTGAAGTGGCAAGATATTGTAATGTTAAAATACATATAGTCTGTAAACCATTGCCACATCAATATAAAGTAAAGATAAAATGAAAAACATTTTCCAAACATAGCCATAAGTTCCTATGTATTATTTCTTTTGCCATAATAATTTTTCTGTTCATGTTCTATATATTTCGATAATGCAATAGCTAGTTGTTGGCCAAATGATATTTTATTTAATATTATGTATTCTATATTATTGCACAAAATAGTCACCAACTATTTTAAGAAATTAAATTATATTTAACAGAAAAATTATTTATGTGTACTTCAAAGATGACTGCAACTCAATACTAATGTATTTTCTTACCATTCAATTTTAAACATATCATTTCAAATACATTGGTTAATATGAAGGAAAGTTGATTAATATATAAACACGAATGAACACTGTTTCTTGAGAAACTAGATAATTCAATATAATTTTGCATATGGTCATTTGTCTTAGTACTGTTATCACATATTTTAAAAATATTAAGATCACCAACATACAACATATAAATCACTACTGACATTTTGTGGTTACAATATCAATTTATAGGTGCCATGTATCTATGTTTGATGCTGTAACCAGAGAATTAATACTTAGGAGTTCTGCTGTCAGGAACATATCATGCATGGACAAAATTTATGAAGTATATGTGTATAAACCATTGGTTCACTCAATCAACCTAGCCTAAAAGAGTTCCTAAGAACTTATGTGCAAAGAGATGTTTTTTAAACAGTTACTCTGTTAGATGTGAGCATGCATATTACATATTTGTATACATACATCTATATAGAAATTCATACAAGTTGTGAGAATATTAGAGCATGAACATGAGATCATCATCTGGGATCAAGGCTAGACATTGACACCTATAAGTCATCTGCTCTGAAAATTGAAAAACATACATACCTACCCTCCTCCTCTCCTTCCTCTTTTCTCTTATTCTACTTTTCTTCTCTTTTCTTCTTCCTCTCCTTCCTCCTCCTCTTCTTCCCCTTCTCACTTCCCCCATTCTCCCTCTTCCTTCTTTCCCTTCTCTTTTTTTTTGTTTTTTTTTTTGTTTTGTTTTTGGACCACACCCAGTGCGCTCAGAAGTCGCTCCTGACAGGCACGGGGGACCATATGGGGAACCGGGGGATTGAACTGCGGTCCGTCCTAGGTTAGCGCAGGCACCTTATCTCCAGCGCCACCGCCCGGCCCCTCTTTCCCTTCTCTTTATTCTTCTTCCTCTTCTTCTGCTCCCTTCCCCTCCTCTTCTTCCCCCCTTTCCCCTTCCTCTTCTTCTTCCTCTTTTTTCCTCCTCCTCCTCTTCCTCTTCTCTCTTACTCCAACTCCTCTTATTATTCTCTTCCTGGGTCTCTTGGACTCTAATGATTCTTACGTTGTTTCTGCTGAGTTATTCAAACATTCTATTTTCATATGAGTAGTTTTTGCACTGTCTGTTCATTTACTTTAAGGTTCTTTTCTAATCTCTTCTGCTGTATGGAATTGTTTTGCATCTCATCTTCCAGTTCACTGATTCTGTCCTCAGCTGCTGTTAACTCTGTTCAAGAGGCTTTCCATGGGGCCCGGAGAGATAGCATGGAGGTAAGGTGTTTGCCTTTCATGCAGAAGGTCATCGGTTCGAATTCCGGCGTCCCATATGGTCCCCCGTGCTTGCCAGGAGCAATTTCTGAGCATGGAGCCAGGAATAACCCCTGAGCACTGCCGGGTGTGACCCAAAAACAAACAAACAAACAAAAGAGGCTTTCCATTGAGGTTTTCATTTCATCTGCCGAGTTTCTCAGCCCTACTGTTTCAGAGTGGAGTTTTCTGATTCCTGTCTTTGTGGTCTGTTTAGCTTGATCTATGCTTTCGTTGAGTTCTGTGAACATCCTCCTTGTTTCTTCTCTAAACACCTTATCTGAAAATATGTCTAGATGGTTGGTACTTTTCAGGTCATCAGAGCTGCCATCTTCATTCTCTATCTTCTGCATTGTTTCCCCACTGCCACACTTGTAATGTTTTTTGTTTGTTTGTTTGTTTGGTTTTTGGTTTTTGAGCCACTCCTGGGGAAGGTCAGGGGTTACTACTAGCTATGTGCTCATAAATAGCTCCTGGCTTGTGGAACCATATGGGACACTGGGGGATTGAACTGCAGTCAGTCCTCGGTTAGTGCATGCAAGGCAGATGTCCTACTGCTTGTGCCACTGCTCCAGCCACTAATAGTGTGGTTTTTAATATGTATTGTGGTGGGGTTCATGGGCTAGAAGATGTGTGCAGTCACAGAGTGAAGCAAAAAACTGCACTCCTCTGGCTCTACCCTTAATGGGCAGAAACAGCTTACCCTGTGCTGGGCCCTGAAGATATTATGTTCACTGCCATTTTCTTGGCCGCATCATGCAGGAAAGCAGGCAGGAAATGATGCAGCAGCCCTTTAAAATGGTTCTTCAGTGCCGGAACATATGGCAGGAATCAACCTCCTCCCTTATTGGGCAGAGACAGATTACTGGATGTTGGGCCCTCAAGAGATTATGATTGCTGTCATCTTCTTGACTGCCTCACGTAGAAAAAGCAGGCAGGGAGTGAGTCAACAGCCTTTTATAATGGCTCTCCTGTGCCCGAACACATGGCATGAGTCAGCCTCCACCCTTATTGGGCAGAGACAGTTTACCAGGTGTTGGGCCCTTAAGAAATTATGCTCTATGTTGTCTTCTTGGCTGCCTCACACAAGAAAGTCCCAAAAAGATGTTGAGAGAGAAAATACAGTCTTATAGAAAAAATCTTGATGATACCTCCTAAACTTTACTGAAAATGACACTTCTTGGCAGATAAAATAAGTTCTAAATGAGCCCTCCTTCTTATGTCAATTACATCTATTATATGCAAAAATATGAAGCAAGTGGATTATTGTTGACATTAATTTGTCTCCATCCACAAGTTAAAGGATTTGTATTGTACACACATGAATATTATTCCAATGCAACTTATACATTAATCAAATTTGGCCAATATGTCAGAAACTCAAGTCATGAGAAATAAGATAGTCAGATATTTCAATCCCAGCTGAAACCAAATATACCTTATTTTAATAATGAATGCATAAATCAGTAACAACAATTTTTTAAATCTTCAAAATATTTCCTCAAGCATGGTATAAATCCAAGGAACATCTTTCTAGAGATTTGACAAAGATTTAACTTGCTACCCAATTAGAAAATAAAATATAGGAAAGAGTTCTGTGAAGTAATCAGATTATATATTGTTAGAATCGTCTTGAAAGAAACTGAATGATGTTTCACATATATTCCCTTACCATGTACTTCTAAGCTTCTATCCCTCTGGGACTGGAGCTTCCCTTGAAAGGAACCATAATAATAATAATAACAATAATAATAATAATAATAATCTGACACAAGCTTAAAAGTTACTCCAAAGCCTTTGGGGATCTCAGATTCAAGCTCATGATTCTTTTTCATTTTATTCATATTTGTAGGTTCTTTACTACCCATTTTTGCCTTGCCTTTTTGTTAGCTTCTGAAAATTCATTCTTTCTTTCCTCTACTAGTTTACTTTAATTAAAGCTTGACTCCCATACTGTGATTATTCATCATTTGATTTCTGTCCAGAAATACTGGGTACTGAACTTCACCTTCTTCCTTACAGTGACCCCTAATGTGTCATATACTTCTTAAAGAAACAATTTTGTCTTCTGAGTCTGCTGCCATAATATATTACTCTCTGAATTCATGGAACTGAATGCAGTTTTCTACCTAAATTAACACTATTGCTTTCCTGCAACACTATATTTTTAAAATCTTTATTACAATCTATTTCTTTTTGGACTTACAATAATATTATTATACAACAAAAATTGCTCATTCCTAATTAAAAATCGATACTTAAAGAGAACAAAATAGTTTTCTTAATTCTAACTGTTAAATATTCAATTATATGGATGCTCATTTTGAAAAATTTAACACATAAAAATTGTTTCAAGAAATTTAACAGCCATTTAAAGGAATGAATTTATTCTAATTTAATACTATTCTTTAGTAGGTGAGTCTGCTCTATATTGCAAGTGAATTATATATTTTTCTTTCCTTTTTTTGGGGGGGTGTATGGATCACACCCAGAAGCACTCAAGGGTTGGTGGCTCTGTGCTTAGAAATCACTCTTGTTGGACTCTGGGGAAAATATGGGATGCTGGAAAATAAACTGGAATCTGTCCTGGGTTGGCCCCGTGCAAGGCAAATGCCTGCTGCTGTGCTATTGCTATTCTATTTTATTGAATACTTTCATCCTTGAGCAGGGGCCATGCTAATCTTCTCTGTATCGTTCCAATTTTAGTATATGTGCTGCCGAAGCGAGCACAAATACTTTCATTTTTACCATTGTATTGCTGACTGTTTTGGTTAAAAGAAAGACATGGTTTCTCTTTTCTAGTGATTGCCAATCTTGTGGCAGATAGCAGGAAATAGTAAGTGATTAAATCACCATTTGAGGGAGCTTCCCCAACAGTGCTCAGGTGTGACCAGGATACATTTGGTTATAATAAGATCATGCAGCTCTAAGGACTGAAGTTGAGACCACATGTATACAAGGTATGCTTGCTGTTCATCTAAGCTACTCCCCAGATATAATACATTTTCTCCAATGAAAGAAAGGAATGCTATGTAGATATACAAATATATCCTGGACGGCAACTTAAATGGAACTGAAAAAAAAAAAACAAAAGAATTAAGAATGAAAAATACTAGATTATCTAATTCAAATGTGGTATTTGGGTAAACAGTCAGGGCTAGAACATATCTAATGGTGTAAACCATTGGACTTAAATTATAAAACGGATTAATAATCAGAGAGAGAGGAAGCAGGGGGAATAAAAGTACCACAGGACAGTGATGGAGGGTCTTGGGCACTAAGTGGTAGCGAGGTGTAATGATTCTGTATATCAAAAACCATAAATATTGTGGTTAGAGAAATAGTGCAGCAGGTAGGGTAATTCTATTACACATTGCCAATCCTGGTTTGATTTTTTCATATCCCACATGAAACCCTAAGTACTGCCAAAGTTGATCCCTAAACACAGATCCAGGATAAAGTCCTAAGCACCACCAAGTATGGCCTAATATTTTTTTAAAAAACCACACACATAAGCACCAACAGATATTAAAATTATTGTAAACAAGTTTATATTATAAAGCATGTTTGTAATAACAAAATTCATATAAATATAATTAGCATACAAACTTTAATCTTGGAATTCATGTGTAAATACTGAATTTTTGTTGCATTAGAATGTTAACTCCATGAGGACTATTATGCTTATTTTACTTTGGAATTATATCCAGGGCTTTCAAATATACTTAATAAATACAAATAGTAAAGAATAAAATAGCTATTTTTATGTTTAAAATTATCAATATATTTCTAGTGGTTGGATGTTGAATTATTTATTAATTAATTAGTTCCAGTAGTGAAATGATGGATGAATGATTGGAATGAAGGAGGCCTTTCTGGGCCCTGACCGGCGCCTTCAGCACCTATGGCCTAGTGTGTCTATAAGTATCAGGGTAACAGTGAAGAAAAGATCCACAGCAGTCAGATGAAGTTTCACAAGACATCCAGCTTTATTGCAAGGCCCTAACCTCCATGTGCATATTCCTCCCATGGCCTTTAAACTAAGCAGCCTCTTTCTTGCCCCTGCATCCATTCTATCCCTGATCTCCCCTTACGGCATCTTCATCTCACTTCTCCCCCCAGGCTACTCTTAATTATCAACCACAGACCCCTCCCAGCTGTGGGAAGTCTCACCATCCAAGTGAGATTAGCATAAGGTATTGGGGAGGGGGAACAAACACTTTAATACTGGAACATCCTGGTTCCTTTCCCTAAACAAAATTACAAGAACATTTATGCAGAAACCACAGTTTGAAAACAGGTTACTACAGTAAGATACACAATAAAACATTGTAGTAATTAGGAAATAGTAATTCGGAAAAACTATAAAACACATTTTAACCAGCAACACAATAGCCGATGCAAATACGGTTAAGAGATACACTTGAAACAAATTTAAGATGCAGGAGGTTTTAAAAATCAGTTTCTCTGTGGGCGTCGCTTGGCTTGTGTCCGTCATCTTCGATCTTCTTTTTCTTCATCTTAATGATGTCCAGATGCCGGTAAGCTGTGAATTCCAGGTTGTGTAGACTGGCCACGTGGCTTTAATTCCATGGAACCCTGGCCCGGGCCTCTTTCCAGGGTTCCGACTTGCCTGCTCAAAGGCTCCCCCAACACTGTTGCTGCCTCTCTGCTTCTAGGACAGCTCAAATTGGAGCAAGGTGCCTGTCTGCAGGGAGCAGCTTTTCGACTCTGTGGCAAGGCATCTGGGAGTTTAAAACAGTTAAGGTAGTTTGAGCCTGAAAATCTGATAGTTCCAAAGCCAAAATTCATGTCGGGGGCTTTTGGTCTCATCCAGATACCATTCCACCATCAATGAAACCCTTTTATTCTTGTCCTTTTCCAATCAGTGGCCTCTATGTTTCTGCAAATTGGGAAACCGAGGTCCTGGGAAAAAACACTTTTTGTAGAAGAAAAGTCAGGTGCCTTGGTCCTTTGGGGAGCTGCTTCAAACTTTCAGCTACCCCCTTTTCAAAACTGCCCACACTACTGCCAGAGGGGGTCTCTGCCATGTTTAGATCAGATACCACCTGGTGCAACTTTTTGGGCCCTCCATTCTCATTCCAGCTGAATAGAGCCAAAATTAACCACAAGGCCAGGACTCCACTCACCATCATCACTGAGGTCTTCTAGGATCCAGGGTTCAAATCCATGTCTGGGTGCCAATTGTTTAATCACTTTAATTATAGAGTCCTAGTGATGACATTCAGCTTTATTAAAAGTCCCTAACTGCCATGTGCATATTCCTCACATGGCCTTTAAACTAAGCAACCTCTTTCCTCTAAGCTAAGCAGCCTTTCTGCATCCATTCTGTTTCTGATCTTTCTTGTTGGGACTCTGTCCTCTTCCCCCAAGGCCACTCCTTAATTACCAACCATAGATCCTTCCCAGCCATTGAAGGGTCTCACCTTCCAGGTAAGATTAGCATTTAGCTTTGGGGAGGGTTAACTTACTGGAGACTAATTTTGGGGGGAAGAATGCACATCAGGAATGCTCAGGGCTGTGCTCATGGATTTCTTCTGCTGGGATTCAGGTATCAAACCTTTGTTGGCTGTGTGCAAGACAAGTTTTTAATCACTATATTAGCTAGTTCTTTGGCCCAAGATAGCTTATTAAATTCATGAATTAAGTCCATTAAACTTAAAGTTTTTTTCAGATTCTTTAAGTTCATTTTTTTTTTTTAATTTCCCAGACAACTCATGGTTTGGAGGAGGCTCTCTCCTGCTGGTCAAAATGGTTCAATAGGTGGTTCCAAAGATATGGTACTACAAGACTCAATTGTAGAGGGATCCATATGGAACACTGTAATGCTCAGGTAATATTTGGGACCTTTAGATTAATACCTGATGATGTTTGGGTTCCCATGTAGGCAAGGTTTAGAGCTCAGACCCTTCGTATACAAGGTATGTGATCTAGCCCTTTGCACCATATACCTAAACCTTGAATTTTTTGAAATTTTCTAGACTCACCAAACAAGTCATTTGTGTAATATTATTTAAGAAGCATTTTTTACTTAACAACTAACAAGTATTTTCAGAAACAGATAATGTCCCTTTAAAAGTGTCTTCTCCTTGGATTAAGATTTCTAATTTTTCTGAGGAACCTATAATGAGTATTACAGGACTGCTAGTTGTTTGTGCAATAGTATTGGAACAATAAGATCTTGGCTTATCGGCCTATATAAGGTTTCATTTTAAACTAGTGTTTATTGTGCTGAAGATGATTAGAAATTTCAAAGTATGGATTTCAATTCAGTAGACTTTTATGTTTATAGTTGCTGCTGACAATTGCATTGCATTTTTGCTCTTCATCCATTATAGGTAATTATATTTACTCAAATATCAAATATATAACATCTTATAATTTATGAAATTGGTACCATGTCTATTTAATTTTTAAAAAATAAGCAAATTTTAGAGAGATCGTACTGCAGGTAAGGCACTAGCTATCTAGGGTTTGTTTTTAGCACTGCAAAGGTTACCTGAGCCTTCCAGGAGTGATCCCTGAATAG
>PVKC010009613.1:0-26608 GCA_004027635.1 Crocidura indochinensis | reverse complement strand
CTGATCTTTCAAGCCCTCATCTCTATTGTCTCTGGGTATTATTAACATACTGTCATTTATTTTTCTTAAATCCCACAAATGAGTGAGACTATTTTGCATCAATCTCTCTCACTCTGATTTATATCATTCGGCATAATAGTCTTCATGTCCATCCATGAACAGGCAAATTTCATAGCTCATTTTTCCCAATTGTACTCCATGTGTGCATGAACATAGTTTCCTTAGTCACCCATCTGTTGTCAGGAACTTGGATTGTTTCCAGATTCTAGCTATTGTAAATAGTGCTGCAATGAACATAGGAGTGCAGAGGGAATTTTTGTATTGAGTTTTTATGTTCCTAGAATATGTCACTAGTAGAGGTATTACTGGATCATATGTGAGCTCAATTTCCAGTTTAAGGAATATCTATGTTATTTTTTTAGAAAGGCTGGAATAGACGGCATTCCCACCAGCACTGAGTGAGAGTTCCTTTCTCTCCACATTCATGTCAGCACTGGTTGTTCTTGTCTTTGTGATGTGTGCCAGTCTCTGTAGCATGAGATGATATCTCATTGTTGTTTTGATTTGCACCTTCCTGATGATTAGGATGTGGAGCATTTCCTATGTCTTTTGGCCATCTATATTTATTCTTTAGTTGGATATTCATTTCTTCCTCCCTTTTTTGATGAGGTTAGATGAATTTTTTATGTTAAGTTCTGTCAGTACCATATATATTTTAGAAGATATTCTCTCCTTATTGGGTGAATAGTTTCTTCCAATCTGTGGGTGACCTTTGTATCCTTGCCACTATTTCCTTTGATGTACAGAAGCTTCTCAGTTTAATGTAGTCCCATTTGTTTATCTCTGGTTCCACTATTTGGGCAGTGGTGTTCTCTCCTTAAAGATGCCTTTAGTCTCAATATCATGGAGTGTTTTACCTATGTTTTCTTCTATATACCTTATAGTCTTGGGTTTGATACCAAGGTCATTTTATCCATTTTGACTTTGTCTTTGAGCATGGTGTTAGAGATTTGAATTTGCCTTTTTGCATGTGAATGACCAGTTGTCCCAACACCACTTGTGAAGAGGTTTTTCCTTTCTCCATTTTGCATTTCTAGAGCCTTATTAGAGATGAATTGATTATATGTCTGGGAGTCATTCTATGGATACTTAAGTCTATTCTATTGATCTGAATGTCTGTCTATTTCAATACCATGCTATTTTAATGACTATTGCTTTGTAGTACAGTTTAAAGTTGAGGAAAGTGAAGTCTCGCATCTTCTTTTTCCTATGGGCTTCTTTAGATATTCCTGGGTGTTTATTGTTCAAAATAAACTTAAGGAGGTTTTGGTGAGGGAGTAGGGAGGTGGGGGCACTGGTGGTGGGAATGTTGCCCTGGTGAAGGGCATTATTCTTTTTGTGACTACCAACTACAGTCATATTTGTAGTCATGGTGTTTAAGTAAAGATATTCTTTTAAAAAAGGAAACATAGTAAGGTGATAACAAATGATCAAAGGTAAGAAAAACTGAGAGCTGGTTTTTAGTAGGAAATTTACCATGGCAGGCAGGGTTGGTGAAAGAGGACAGGAGATACTGGGCCTATGGTGGAGGGAAACAAACATGGTGGAGGATGTGGTGCTAGAACATGTTATGCATGAAACTTGCCATTAATCATATTTTTAAACCATGATACCTAAAATTAAAAAAATTAAAACCTAAAAATAAAGGAGTTTTTGATCTACTTCTTTGAAGAATGGCCAGATCTTGAATCATAGCTCTTTCACCTATTTGCTCTGAGAGAGACCTGGGACAACTATTTTGATCTTGCTGACCTATACGTTGATAAGTGAAAATAATAATACCTACTATAAAGTTGTTCTGATAAAGCACATTTATAATACTCATAATATTGGGGATGGTAAGCTGCTAAGGCTATTACATAAAACTGAATGTTGGTGATTTACAAAATAGAAAAGAATTCCTGAAAGCTCTATATGTTAGTAGACATTAAGGCACCAACAGAGTTATGTTCTGTTGAGGGCGCTCTTCCAGACTTCCAGACAGCTAGCTGCCTTCTCATGATTCTCTCATGCCATGGGGACAAGAGTGAGCGCTGTGGTGACTCTCAGAATAAAAACACCAATTCTGGGCATCAATCAGTCATCTTCCTTTTCCACCTTTTACCCTTACTTTCTCTAAACAGAACCCTGGTTAAAGTGGAGGGAGGAGTATAAATTTTATTGAGACAAAAATATTCCCAATATTTCATACCTCTGATTAAGAAAGGGCCAAGTATTCAAAACATAAATGAGGATAAAAATAATACCTGCTATTAAAGAAAAAGCCACTGAGGCAGATGCATGTCATTATGAGGTCAGTGCTTTAAGGCCCCACGATCTGACTTTGCATTCTACAAGGTAGATCTAGAACTAAATAGCATGAAGTTTAGAACCCAGTTCCTGAACAAGGTAGAATCAGGGGTTGAGCTCACCCTTTTTTTTCCATCTGAAATGCCTCCTGCTTTGCTCCAACTTGGAGGAAGGATGTAGCAGATCATGGCTGGTGCAGGGAGGCTAGGCTGCTTGGCCGTGTGTGCATGTGCGTGTATGGGATGTGTGTCTGACCCAAGGCTGGTTATAAACTGCCTCTTACCAGGGCCTTTACAGCAGACTCCTGCATTTCCCAGAATAATCTCGCTCATTAAGATGCCGGCAGACTTTTCAAGCTAGCTCATTTTTCTTCCCTTTGTCTCAAATTCCAATACCCTGCCCTTTTCACAAGATTTCTGAGAGAGCAGTTCACAGCGCCCATTTTGTGGGGAGAGAAGGGGGGGTGAAAATGTCCCTAGTGGGTGAGCAGTATCTCAGCCTTAGTTTAAAAAAAGAAGAAAAAAAAGATGAAGGAAAGAGCTTTGTCTGCTAAATCTCCCCATTTTGAAATCCAATGTTATTTAAAATTCAGGACAAATTCTCAGCTCTCTTGCTGACAAATTCCACACAAGCACAGAGGAGAGGAGCAAAGAGAGGAGCCCAATGAAGTGCCTAAGAGCTCATCATGAGATGGTCATTAACTGAGCACCTACTGTGCACCACAGACTATGTAAGGGCCCAGGAATACTGTTCACATAAAAACAGACACAGTGCCCATGGAGTGTCAAGCCTCTGGAGCACTTGCGTAAAAAGAAAAATACGTGGTACAAGGAAAACAGGAGGAAGTTAGGAAAGATTCCCTAAGTGCTGGGATTTTAGGGATGATGAGTATAAGTCAGGACAGGAAGAAGTAGACAGGAAAAGGAAAAAGCAAGAGCTAAATCCTGGGGCCAGAAAGAACACCAGCATTTGAAGAGCTGGTATGACCCCCAACATCCTTAGATCCACCCAGAGAATGATTAGAAAGTAGAACATGAACTACCATCGTGAGGCAGGAAGGGTGAGGTCACACAGGTTTCTGTGGCACCAAGAGACTTTGGATCTTTATCCTGAGAACAAGAGGCAAAGCAACCACAGAAGGGTTCTATGGAGAATGACATGCAAAAGCATGTAACTTGTAAAAGTTCTCTCAGTGCATGCAAACAAGACTGAACCAGCACACAGGAAGGAAGGGGACAAGATGGTGGTTTGTTTCCTAGTAGTGGGCGGTGGGGAGAACAGAGAAAAGTGACTGAGTGTAGGGACTATCCTTGGGGAACTCATTAATGGGGTAGCAAAACATACCCTATATTCCTGGTCACCAGTTAGCTCTGCAAATGGATCTAGACATGATCAGGATAATAGCAAGACAGAATCTTGAACAATAACTGCATCTTGAAGCTTGCTCTTTCTTGCTTTTGGTGTCATGCAATAATCATTGTGTGGAGAAACCTGAGCTTCCCTGATGAAGCAAGGGAAACATGTGGAGTAGTTTCCCTGATTGCATAGTCAATGTCCTGCGTATTTCCAGGGTTGCAAGATTCCATCTTGGATCCTTAGCGTCCAGGCAACCAACAGCCACATCATGTATATACATCATTTTTTTCATCAGAGGACAGTTAAGAATATCTAGAGTAGAAACCTGCCCTATCAATCCACAGTTTTGTGAGCAAATTAAATGGGATAATTTTAAATTTGTTTTTTTTAAATGGCTTGGGTTAACTAATGCATGACAACTTATCTCTGTTGACTTTCAAAAGACCACAGATGTGATGAGAAGTCTCTTAGCTTATTGACCAATATTTTCCTCAAGTCTAAAACATTTCCTATACATACAAAGATTTTTTATTGTGATAAATGCGATTATAAGTCTTCTACAGTTATATTTAAGGTACATAGTGACAGTGAATAAGGGCCATTCCCACCACCAGTGTTGACATCCTTCCCTTCCTGTTCCCAGTATGCTTCTATACCACCTCCTATGCCCTCTGGACTGTTAGTGTAACAGATCCCCTTTGTGTATAGCTTGTTGTAGATTGGGTTATCTTGACTCTGTTGTTGTTGACTTTGGGTTTGGTGTTCAGGTCTGAGCAATTGTTATTTCCTTTCAACGTTCAAGCGATTGTTTGCTCCTGATATCATCCACTTTTTCCCCCTCAATTTTTGAGGCAGAACAAGATGACAATGACCATATATTGAACAACTGAATGTGTTAATAAATTAATGGCTGCCATTGATGTGGTTTCACCAGGGAGAAACTTTCTGGTCCAGTCCCCATAGTTCAACCCTTTTCCCTATACTACCCCCCACTTTGAGAAGCAGACATTTTTGAGTCAGCATCAAGTATATATTCAACCTTTATAAATGAGAATATATATGAGTATATATGTATATAAGTGAGTATATATGTATAAATGAATATATATGAGTATACAGATGATATATTGGCATGTTCATATGCATTGAATACAAAGGACAAAAACGTATCATCTCTGTCTTGAATGTGTTCACCACCTTGTCGGTGAAATGGACATGAATAGTAGGGCTGCCTTTATAGTTCGTTTTATACTTACTCTATTCCAGGACTTGTACACAGAGTATGTCTTTTATCTCTGTAGTAAGCAGAGGAGGAAAATACTATTTATTGGCTGTGACCTTCGAATGGATAAGAAGACTGAGTAAAGGTGAAGCTAGATAGGTTTCCAATAGAACAGAACCAGATCCCAAGTCAACTTAAGCACGATTCTGTGAGTCATCTTTAGTGGAACATAAGAAATATTTGCTCTGCCTGGGATGGAAGAGCAAAAGTAATGTGTCAACACAAGCTTTTGATGTTTTGTTTTTAAAAGGAACTATCAAGATCCCCCCAGGTGAAAAATATTCAAGCACACTCCAGACTGAGAACACGGGGTGAACAGAGGCTGGAAAACTTCTTGGGGCCCTCTGAGCAGAAAGAAAAAAAGGAAAAGGATAGAACTGAGGTCAGCTTGGGAGGGGTAGTTCTGACTCCAGTTTTCATGTCTTGTTTTATGGTCTAGGAAGAGCAGCTTATGGCCCCATTTTGGCCCAGTTTCTTCCTCAGAAAAAAAAAATAACAGGGGCTGGAGTGATAGCACAGAGGCAGGGCATTTGTCTTGCATGTAATAAACCAAGGAAGGACCCAAGTTCAGTTTCTGGCATCCCATATGGTCCCGCAAACTTGCCAGGAGTGATTTCTGAGCACAGAGCCAGGAGTAACCCCTGAGCACCACCAAGAATGCCCAAAACAAACAAACAAAAAAAGGTCAAAGGAACCTCTCTATATTAATTACCTATTATATACTATACTAAGAGACCTCATATTCTCATGCTAAATATTTATATGTTTGTTTTTGATACTTAATGTGCATAGAGCCTGAAATATAGTAAATACTCGATAAACATGACTGGTACATTAACAGAGTAATCCTATGAGTGATTAGGAATTAAATTATCTTCATCCAAGAGCGATTAGATTTCTTGCTGTGTGACTTTGAGAAAATGACTTAGCTACTCAAATCTCCATTTCCTTGTCTAGGAACTTGGGATTCTAATGATACCTATTTAATTTGGGTTATATTAATTTGTAAAATTTTGAACAGATTATGTGTCTAAATGTGTAACTCCTGAACAGTAGGCTTTCTAACCACGCCAGTCATTATTCAATAGAACACCCCACTTTTTAGACAGCAAAATTAAAGATCTAAAGCTGATTAAAGTTCCCTCAGGTGGTGGTAAGGCTATAATTTAACTTAGAAAATATGTATTGCCTTATCCTAGGGTCCTATTTGGAGCTTCAAATACTTCTGAAACACTGTCCCATAGTCAGAATTCTGCTAGAAACATTATTGCTTCTTAACAAAACCACTGTAAAACTCCTGAATAAAAAATAATGTCTCTGGGAAAAAAACTTTTAAGTCTCGAGGGAGATTAGAATTAATGTATGTTCCCGATATACAAGCATACCTCATTTTATGAGGGGAAGCTCTAAACTTCTATGATTCAAAAGTGGTAAATGGTGATGACAAGGTATTAAACTTTGTGGGAGGAGTGAATGCCTCAAATCTTCTCTGAAATGAAGCAAAGTGTAAATAAGTGAATCCCAATGGAACAGATGCCGGGAACAGCAAGGCCCAGAGAGAGAGAGAGAGCCAGAGACAAAGAGAGAAAGAGATAGAGACAGAGAGTAAAAGACTCCTCTCACACCAACAGCTACATGACTTGATCAAGATAATTAGCCCTCTTGGTATTCCGATTTCCCTGTCAGAATGGCGAACCACAATTTATAATTTTCACTCAGAGGGTGAAAGGAAATGGAATTAAATAATTACAACAGAGTTCAACTTTGTATTGAGAACTTCTTAGCCACAGACACCATATCTATGAAAATGCTTATGTTGCGTCAAAATTGCATCAACATTGTTGTTAGAGACTTTCCTATTCTAATGTTGTACAGCAAAATCCATAGCAGAGAACTATTCCTGTTAATGTATCAGAACTTCTAGATTGCTGAAAGATCATTGAAAAACTTGATTTTAAATGTAACGGGTTAGAGAAAAGGCTAGGTTGTATCTGTGGAGAAGTAGAACCTTGATAGATAAAATGAAAACAAAAACAAAAACAAGGAAGCAATGTTACACACTAGGTCATAAGATTCCTGCCATTTCATCCTGCCTATAGGGCAAATACAATAAAGCAAAAAGTGAAAAGAAAGACAAAGCTGGGTCTCACATCCCAAGTCTGAAGTCTCTTGACTTGGGCAGCCTTTATCTTTCACTATTCTTAACTCCCTGGCTTGTTGAAACGACTTGGGTCTCAATCCTGAGAAACCCAGATCGTTAAAATACACAGGTCAAGTGTATGAGGTAATGAATCAGCTGTATGCCTGGCTACTGGCATATGGTTGCACGAAAAATACTGCAAAGATCTTTTCTAAACATGTTTACCATCTGTTTGACTCAAACCTGAATTGTCTGCTGAGACATCAGTGGTTTTATTAAGTGATGGTAATTATTCGAATGACCTGAGGCTTGGCCACTAGCAGGTCTCTTTTGAAGAGCATTCTTCTCCTGGTCTATAATACAAGAAGCTTCCCAAACTTGGCTCTAACTTGGAGGAATAAAGAGCTCTCGACCAGAAACGCTTCATCTCTGGCTAGACGTCTGTTCCAAAGCTTGATGGAATCATTCTTTAATAGAGCCGCATTTCTACCCCCACATCAGAAATGATTGAAGGCAGGTGAAAAAATTCCTATGAGAAATGGGGTTTTCAGTCAAGCAAACAGAAATCTGAAGGGTGATTTGATTAGAGTAGCAGCTTGGTCTAGCGAATGAAGCGATGAATTCTGAGTTAGGGCCCCAGTCTCCAGGAAGTACAGGGTAAAGCATAGAACTCTCTGAATCTCTCTCCTAATATTTCTCACTGGATTTTTTGTGTGGTTTGATGGGATAATGGGAATCAAGTGCTCAGAAATTCCAAAAGTGCTGGTTTATATGTAAATGATGAGTATATTCTAGGATGTGGAGTGTTTTTAAAGAGAAGGTTGCCCTGATCAATTATTCTCTTTGCTCCTACAGGACTGACAAGACTCCTAAATTCTACTTCATGCAGACATTGCTGGGTTTTATACTACATTTCTTTACAGGGTGAAATAATTCTACCATAATTCTGTCTTTCTTATCCAAAGGACTGGCTCCCTGTGGGGCAGGGGCTAGTGAAGACATAATCTTGAATTTGGGTGGTGTCAGAGAGAAGACTTCATCGAAAAAGAAATGGGGTGCGGAAGAATAGGATCTTAGTATGTACAGTGGGGGTTCAGAGCTTGGAGTTGCCTGTTTCATGGAGAAATGGTGGAGAAAAGGGAAATACATGGGTTGTTTCTTTTCTTTTTTACTCACTTTGCTTAACTAAAAAGGAACTGCAGATTAAGTCTTCTCTCCTATTCCTTGAGGATAGAATCATTGCCCGGTGAATCTCTTTAGATAATCTGTAAATATTCAAGAACTAAATGATTTGTTAACAAGGTACCATTATACTTCTACAAAGAATTTTATAATATTTATGCACACCTTTAAGACATCCCCAAATTCAGAAAGGGTTCAAGTCTGACCCTATGACCTCTAAGAGATGCCATTCTAAGGTCCTAAATCTAACCCTGTTCAATATAGTGTGTAGGGTCTGTTTTCTCTTCACCCATCTTTCTCCCCAGGTGCCCAGATGGGTGTCACAGCTGTCTGTACTTGGAGCAACAGAAGAAGAAAGACGATAAATTGTCCCTGATTGCTGACTGCCTCTGGGTGGGGATGGTCTATGAAGTTATCATGAGTGGTGTCAGCTTGCAGGAGTTATGTTCTCCCTGCAGAAGTCTGAAGATTTATCCTGCTCTCTCCATCTACCTTTGCTCACATTCTAAACTCGTTTTCTTTGCCTCAGGCTGAGCATCCAGGGGCAACATGCTTTGCTTCTCTGAACTTAGTTACCTCTCTGTTAAAATGGAGATTCTCACCTGAGAGCTGTGGTGAAAAGCAGATCAGACAATGCCTCGAGAAGTACCTAGATTTATATTGACACATTTTTAAAGGTAAGGTATAGAATAGCTGCTATTAATTTCTTCATCAACAGCTAATGAAAGCATATCTGGGGAATTAGGTAAGATAATATATGTAAAGTACTTCACATCATGTCTGGCATATAATGAGTACTCCAGAAATGGTGGCTATTATTAGTGAAGATAAAGACGTGTACATTGCAAAATAATAACGCAAAGCAGAAATGTGAGACGATGGCAAATACTAGTTCTTCAACTGTGAAAAGAAAGACAAGTGCTTCCATCTGGTTAAACAAAACCAATGTCGCTCCAATTTCTCCAATGATCAGAAGAATGGCTTGGAGGTCTTACAGAGTCCATCTGTCATAGCCCATATCAAATCTGTACAGTGGGGGGGGAGGTGGTGTCACAAAATGACCTTTGAGTCAAATATTTAATAAGCATCCTAGGATCATAAAGGCAATCTTAAAAACTCTGATTTGAATGGCATACAAGTTGGGACATATCAGCTAGGCTGACGATATTGAGAATAAGTTCCAGTTTTTTGAGAAAAATATATTTTGCTTACACCTCCTATTGATCATAAATGTTCTAGAAGATGAATTTCGCTATTCCCATGTCGGGATGTTCCCAACTAGAAAACTCCAGAATTGAGAAAACAGGTGGATAGGCTCTCTCCCACATCAGCCACAGAACAACGTAAGTCTGTTTCTTTGCTTGTTTGTTTGTTTGTTTTTGTTTTCTTTTTTGGATTTTTTAGGCTACACCTGGTGATGCTCAGGTGTTATTCCTGGCTATGCACTCAGAAGTCACTCCTGGGGGACTATATGGGATGCCAGGGGTCAAACAGTGGTCCTTCCTAGGCTAGTATGGGCAAGGTAGACACCTTACCACTTGTGCCACTATTCCGGCCCCTATTTTCTTTTTTGTTTTGGGGTCACACCCAGCGGCACTCCTGGCTCTGTGCTCAGAAATCGCTCCAGGCTCGGGACCATATGGGATGCCAGGGATTGAACCCGAGTCCATCCTGGGTAAGTCACGTGCAAGGCAAGTGTCCCATCACTGTGCTATCACTCTGGGCCCTATATGTCCATTTCAACTGAAGTGGCCACTCTATCTTTCTCTTTGAAAGTTAGGGGTCAAAAAAAGTGAATATTGGTTTTTTAAATGATAAACTTGGGGTCACCCTCAGTATTTACCTCTCCTCCGACACCTCTTGTGTCTATTCTGCCAATTTTATTTTCTACATACATACTGCACCCATCTACTTTCTAGCCCAGCTGATATGACATGTAGAAAACCGCAACTATTCATTTCTTTTTGTACTATTGCTGTCTCTGCCTACCTAAGCTACATCTCCCCTACATATTCTGTTTTAATTCATTCTTAGAAAAAATACAGCATAAAAATATATACATGCCATTCCTTGATTTGCAGTTCTTGTCCCATTTCCCCCATTGAAAAAAATTAAGTTCTGTAATATTAAACAAGATGCTTCTGTCTTATGCATGCATAACTTTCAGTCTTATCTCAACAATTCCATTATTAGAGGTCCCAAACATCCTAGTTTGTTTTATGAAATGAGTTACTTTCTCTCACCTCCTAGAGAAGTTGTTTGCTCTGCCCAGAAAAATACTGTACATCTTCACTTAAATTCTTCCTTGTCTCAGCTTAAATATTACTACTTCAAGGAAGTCTTCTCTTCCCTTCTGAGTGTGGCATGAGTTCATTTTCTCTTACATTCTACCAATTTTTATGTTTACTTGTGAAGTTAAATATATGTATTGCACACTAGACTTTTTAGTCTCTAAAAATAGAGAGGGATAACAATTCTTGTTCAGTATGATCTTTAGAGCAAGTAGGATTGGAATGCAGAAATTAATTAACTTTTCCTGGACATAGTTCTAGAATACAAAAGCTCTCCTTCCTTCTTCACTAACGCTCTATTTGAGCAGATTTCACTTCCATCTTCTGAAACATTAGGTGTATGTGTATTGACCCAGGAATTTTCTATTTTTCTATTTTTAGACTTTTATAATATTCTTACCCACCATTAGGTGAAAGATGGTTAAAACTTGGGGAAATGGGTGTCTCTTTGTATATATAGTTTCTAAAATGTTGACGTTTCGTCTGAGACAAAGATATGAGCTATAGAAAAAGTTTCCTCCAAGTGGAAAAAACAAGAATCAAATTCAACCAGACAATATATTTATGGAAACCCCACATTCTTGATCTCGTGGGTACTCTTTAAGTGAGTGAGAAAGTTTGACTTTTAACATATGCTCTCCATATGCACTACTGTATATATGTATCCATAAACATTGAAGACCTGATTTCCCCCAATAGAGTTTCTGTCCATATATTCCTGTAAAATTGCATTTTCTTTCTTTAAACATTGAAAAAATAAAGTGTATGCATAAGAAGTATATACCAAAGTACAGTTGGATCAGATATAACACTATGAAAATAGAGATCATGATGTCTAAATCTTTGAATTACATAGTAATTTAAAACACATGGCTTGTCATGATTGAACATAGTATGATATATCAGAGTTGGTAGGAGAATTTTACAAATGAAAGTAAAGAGACCTTAGGAACTACAAAAAAGGAAGGAGAGTAGAAATACACCTCCTGGTGGAAAGAAATTCAGAAAGCATAGTCAAAAGAAAATGGCAGTCTGTTCTCTGATCACCAAAAGGTCCCTGTGTACTTTCTTGCTAAATTAACTATGCCACCTCTGGTGTCATCTGCCTACGGCAGAGGTAGGTAACTGTGCATGAAAAAATGTTCTAATCTTGTTTGATTTTTATCACCCTTGGCCAAAAGAGCCAATTGAATATATAGAGAGAATAATTTATACTGAGGCCATCAGGCTGGTACATTCACCTCAGAAGGAAGACTCTAAATTCTTATTTCCCCATTCACAGCTATACTGCATTGTAGATCATGAAAAGACTATTTATAAATTTCTTACAGGAATTGTCCACATGGGACTCCAATGGTAGAAACAATACATAGTAATCAACCCCAGGTTACAAATCATAGGTAGCAGAGTAGGTAGAAAGGTAGATAGAGAAAGATCTTCTGTGTGGTATCATTTTGATTCTTGCCCATGAAGAATAATACATTTATTAGGAGTGTAGGAGGTAAAACTTAGTGAGAAACTTTGAATTTGTGCTATGTATGTGCTATGAACTTGTGGTAAGTAAAAGGTAGGTTCTACTCTGGATAATTGCTGAAAACCAAAATTCTTACTAACTCCTAAATCATAGTGGGGAATTTTCAGCATAGTGTGTCTTAGAAAATTCTGAGCTCTGACTAGTGTTGGTTTTACTTTCCAATGCAATAGAACCTATGTTCAACTTTGGTGAGGAGTGTAAGAAGGGACACTCCCCACCACAGCAGAATGAACTTGAACCCAAACTCCAAAACTCACCAGATAATGAGGTCTTGAGCAAATCTCCTGACCAAATCGCGCCTCCATTTCCTCATCTGTGAAATGGATAGAGTAACAAAACCTACTCCAAAATGGGGAAAAAGACTCAAAGCAGTAGGTAAAACTCTTACCATACATATGGCCCACCTGGGTTCAATCTCTGACATCACATATCATATACTCCAGGTCCTAACTGGATTTATCATGAGTGCAGAGTTAAGAGTAATTCCTGAAATGTCCTTAGCCCTCAATGAGCCGGGGGATGGAAGTTGACCCTTACTGGCTGATTGACTAAGCACACAACCCATCAAAAAATGAGGGGGGAGGAATAATTTCTGAGCACCACTATACTTTAGTGAATATTTCTTAGTCATACACTATATATCTTCAATATTTAAAGAAAGAAAATGCAATTTTAAGGAAATAGATGGATAGAAACTCTATGCCCCTCCCTAAAAATGCTATAAAATTCTAAATTAGATACTATCAGCAAATCACTAGACACAGGACCTGGAATTTAATATCTATTGTGGGCGAAGAAATATATTTGGTGCTTCTCAGGGTTTAGTCTTGGTTCTGTGATCAGGAATCAGTCCTGATAGTGCTATGGGGACTATATGGGAATCTGGGAATTGAACATGTGTCCATCACATGTGAGGCAAATACCTTTACCCTCTGTTGTCTTGCTGGATCCCAGACACTGTTGTGGGTCAATAAAGATATCTCCCCAGTCCAGACCTATTTCACAGAGTAAGAAATTGAAGTTCAGAAACAGGAAATGACTTGTTCCTAGTTCCATAGCAGAACATTCCCCAGACAGATTAGTACCATAACTGAGAGCCATTACCAAGCCCTCCTTTTACCGTGTGCTTCTCATGAGCTCACATGTGGTCTATGTTCCCACATCTGCTCTTCTCCTGTTGCAATCAGAGAAGATGAGAGAAAGGTCTGTGCTAACGTCAGATTTTCTGCCTCTAGGAAGGATGATTATCACAATCATTAATATCTACAAAGGTGAAAAAATTTCCCCTGACACATGAGTTTTCTGTACATGATGATTTTTTAATCTGACAGCTTCAGTGTAACGTTTGTATATAGAGTTGATAGGCTCCTGTTATGAAGTGGAGGTCTAAGAGTTGATTTTTTAAAAATAAATACTAGCAAAGAATGCATGCCCACATAGATCTTATGGTTAGCGATCAGTAAGAGATGTGTAGGTGTGTCTGCATATGTGTATAGTACTTTACATATGAACCTCTGTGATGCGTGTGTTTAAATAGACTGTGTCCATGAATATCTACTTCCTTTATGTGTATGTGTCAGCTGAGCCTGCACTGTTCTTGCATACATTTCCCATGCTTTGTTAAGTATGAAGCATGCATATATCTCTGTGCATTGGTGTTTGTGATTATCTCTTGTTGATCTTATGCATGACTAGACACTGCCTAGAAAAGTGGTTTGTGTCTGCTTGCTGCCTGTGTTATACATGTGTATCCAACTGTTGCATGAGCCGGTTGCTTTCTTTATACTGTAAACATACATACATACATTTTTGTAAACAATGTTTTACATTACATACAATATAATATAAATATATGTATGTATATATGTAATATATGTATGTAAACATATATTGAAGGCAATGGTAATGTGTGTGGACATGTGTTTGTACCTCAGGAGGATGTGTTCTATGTGATGGCATATGTGTGAATAGTCTGTGCTGCATAAGTCAACATAATGTGTTTGGGAGTGGTCTCTGTCTTCAACAAGCTATAATGTCTAGATCCATTTCAAGCTTGTGCGATATGGTGTGCCTTATGTGATAGGCACATCTTTGTTTATTTCGAGGCATGACTTCTCTGGACCTCTCTGAGTTGTAGCTCTGACCACTTCCCTCCCCCATCTCTCTCCACTCTCCTGGCTTCCTATTGTGATTCTGGTGTCTGGTAGTTATTAGCGAGTCAAGACATTTTTATCTCTTCAAAATATCCTATTGCTCATACTCAGCCCAGTAATCATAGGCCTGAGCCTCAGAGATGCCATTTATGTGGCGTCCTCCACAAACCAGGAGAACTCAAGTTTCTCTTACCTATTAGTCACTGAAAATAAAAGCTTACCAGCAAAATAGCTGCAGTCTCCTCTAGACTTAACCCTTTCTCAACCAGCTGGAAGGATTTTTCAGGGAAGCTGAGAATAGGACATGGGCCCTGGCTGGTCTCTGAGAGTCTATGAGCTTTGAAATACCAACAAACCCAGCTCTCAGCTATCATAAAATGTGATTAAACTTAAGTATACTTCTTCAAATGGAATATATTGGCTTTCACTGGAAGGGGTGCAGGATGGGTGTATTGCTGAATAAAATTAAAATGCATTTTCCAGGATGCTATGCATCATACACATATTCCTGGTGCTGTCCATGCCTTTGGCCATTAGCTCTGTAAAATTGTTCCCATTCAAAATTTATCTGAGACAAGAATAATGGAAACACTCATTTGCAAACTACCTGGCTATACCAACCCTAGGTGTGTTTCATTACTATATATGAAGGGACTTACATAACATGTTTCCATGAGGATCCCTTTAGAAACCTCCTTTAGTTTAGCTATTCATCCATGCATTCCTCTATTCTTCCAACAAACAAGTATTCATTGAGTACCTACTCTGAGACAGATGCTTTTCTTTTAGGCATAGACTAACACTGAGATCAAAGTAAGGAAAGTCCCTGTTCTCAAGTACCTTCTCTGGTAGTAAGGAAGAATCTTCAAGCTTATAAACAGGAAAAGAAAAATAGAAAATATGACTATGATAAGATCCCTGACAACAGTGCAAAGAGTATTTGGGTGTTGGGAAAGAGCTGGACTTCTTTGAATTGAGGGAGAAACAAGGAATGCCTCTCAGAGGACCCATTTAAGATAACAAGAACCCTAGAGCAGAAAAAGAACCCAGGATATAAGGGTAGTGGGAACTTCCATATGAATCAGAAGGAAATCCTTGTATCTGAATAATAGAAAAACTATTCCAGGGTGAAAGAGGTGTAGGAATACAGTGTTGCTGGGAGGCAAAGGGCATAGAGGAAATTCAAGAGGACAGACCTCCCAGGCTCTTTAGACTATAGTTAAAATATGCATATTTTTCTACAGAGGATAAAAGGCCATTGATGATTATTTTTCAAATCAACATTGGATGGTAAATATTATACAAAGGATGGATAAAATCAATCCAGAAGGGCTAGATGATGTCTAAACAAAGCAGAAACAAGGTATTTTAATGAGAAGCTGTTCAGAGACAATGCAGGGAACATGGTCTCAATCCTACCTGAAAATATTACTTTGGAGACTTTGTTCTAGTCAAACAGCTGTGTCTGATCCAACAGAACAAAGCTGGAATCTTTGCCTTGACAGAGATCCTGCTCTTCCAGGGATTGTACATGAAAACCACTATTGCAGAGATCCAGCAAAGATGAGGAAAATGAGATGTTATGGAACTAGGTCATCTTAACTGCTCTGACTGAAGAAAGAAAACTGCCACAATAGTCTACTGTGCGTTGGGTTCTTGGCTTTCTCTGTGCAGGATGGCACTCAACAGCATGCAGAAAAATTCTAATTATAAAATAAAATTCTACTTTTAGACTGGTACCTCGTTCAAATCCATCAGCCACATCCTAGTTCCAAATCCGGAGAGTCTGACCCTCCCCAAATGGAAGCTGCATCAAAGCTGCAAATTTTGGACTACAGAGATAGTATGGAGATTAAAGCATCTCCTTTGTACATGACCCCCAGTTTGATTTCTAGACTCACTCATATATGGTCCCAAAAGCAGCCCTAGGTGTGTTTCATTACTATATATGAAAGGAACATAACATGTTTCCATGAGGATTCCTTTAGAAACCTCTAATTCCTTTAGTTTAGCTATTCATTCATGCATTCCTCTATTCTTCCAACAGACAAGTGTTCATTGAGCATCTACTCTGAGACAGATGTTTTTCTTTTAGGGGTAAAGAAATGGGATCTCTGAGCTCAGAGATAGAAGTGAGCCCTGAACACTTTTGAATATGCCTCTCTCCCAAAAGAATGATCCTTATTCTATTTCCTAAGGCCCTAGAACTTCATGGAACCCCATTACCATTTTGTTTAAGCCTCTTTGAATTCTAGAGGGTATCCATTATGAGGTCACCTGGTGGGAGGGGGGCATAGCCCTCCTTGCATCATATTCATGGAGAAAATAAAGTTCTCTCCCCTGACTTATCATGCAGAGTATGAATATCTTGCCTCCTACATAGTAAAACAGAAAAGTGACATTGAAGGCCAAGCCAAAAGGCCCATGAATATGCCCCCCTCAAATTAAATGGCTCTCCCCACTTTATGTGACAGCTCTCCGCAAGCATTGGATTGTAGCACAAATCACCTCTCTCTCTCTCTCTCTCTCTCTCTCTCTCTCTCTCACACACACACACACACACACACACACACACACACACTCATGTATGGACAATTTCACATTCCTTCCATCAGCATACCTGGGCTTCCACACTGCAAATATTTATACCTGACTTAAGGGTAGATATTAGGGTAAATATTAATATCTACACCACATTAAAATTTCCAGCGTGAGGCTGCCTCATCACTACTTTAGCGCTCTTGTGCCTTTTGCCCAAGCTGAGTGACTCTGAAGGGCTGCCTTCTTTGAGCTTCTTTCCCAAACACTGCCTCCTCACACCCAAGTTGGAAAGGTGGATGAGGACAGAGACCATGCTCTGATTCATTCCAAGGAGCCCCACAGCCCCCACTGTTCCCTTCTGAAAGAAAAGGTCTACAAATTCTCTTGTCACAGTCTTGGAGGTCTTGAACAGTGAGAATTAGCACTTTCATTAAAAACTGGATTGGTCCCGGAGAGATAGCACAGCGGTGGTTGCCTTGCAAGCAGCCGATCCAGGACCAAATGTGGTTGGTTCGAATCCCGGTGTCCCACATGGTCCCCCCGTGCCTGCCAGGAGCTATTTCTGAGCAGACAGCCAGGAGTAACACCTGAGCACCGCCGGGTGTGGCCCAAAAACCAAAAACCAAAAAAAAAATACTGGATTGACTCCTAGCAGGAGTTTTCTAGTACATACAAAGAGTCATGAATGCTACCCATATAAACTACTATTATACAGGACCTCAAAGTTTTTGTAGGGATATGCTTTTTGACCTTTTTACACCTGTCCACAAGGCGATTTAAAACCACTGCTTTTGAGTACTTTGTGTAGTCAAAATGATTAAAAGAAGATCTAAATACCAATCTCCTACAATGGGCCAAAACTTTCCTTACATCTTTTCAATTACTATATTTATCACTCTATAAGATGCACATAGTTTTTAGACGAGAAAACCAAGATACATTAGGAGACAGCGGCTGGGAACAACCAGCCTGTGAGGCCGAAGTATATTTACAATATGTCAGTACAGAGCTTGTTAAACACATTTATCTAACTTTTTATTTTACAACAGAAAAAAATTTTTAAATACTTTTCTGTTAATATAAAAAATAGAAATCCCTTGTGCTGAGGCTTCAGCCCCAGGAAACATTCTCTCCATAAGATGCACAGACATTTTCCCCCATCATTTTACGGGGGGAAAGTGCATCTTATAATAACAAAAATATGGTATCATCACTTTTCCTTCACTAAGGTAGATACTTTTACTAGCTCTATTTGTTAATTTGAGAAAACTGAATTCAGACAGTTGGAGTCCTTGGATTTAAGGTCATGGCATGAGTGAATTAGAGCACCAACCAGCATTCTTCTTAGAAAGAACCCATGGAGTCTACAGTTCTACATTGCCCCCCTCCCCAGAGACAATGGAAATTCATTTGCTATGAGAGTCACATATATTTCCTGGGAAGGCAAACAGTTGGGTGTCCTGGCCATTCTACGTCCCTGTTGTTCCATAGTAGGAAACTATTTCAACTTTCTTTCTTTTGACTTTATGGTATCTGCTTTTTCCTGTGTTGACAGATTGCCATCTTAAATATGACTGTTATTATCAAAAAGAAAGTAGTTGAGTAAGGTATGTTACACAAATCAAATGGAGTGCCTATTGTTAAAAGAAATTTACCATGTTTTTATACCATTAGATGCACCCTTCCACAAGTGAAACGAATGCCACCTGGAACTAAAACCTGAGTGCAAGGGAGGAGAGCATCTAAAAATTATGCATGTCTTATGATCAGGTGCGTCTTATAGAGCAGAAAAATATGGGAGTTTTTCATTATTGTTATGACTACTTTCCAAAAAATTATACTCTTAAAAAGCAAAAATTTAGTACCTCATAGTGTTTTCTATATATAAGAAACCAAAATTGGGCCTCATCAGACAATATTATAATTAGAACAATGATGTATTGATGTATGCGAGTTTTTTGTTGCTCCATGTCAAAACTTGGTACTCTCCAGCCTCTTTTATTTTGGCCTTTTTGTTTGGTATGTGGTCATAGCTCACAATGGTCTAATTCATTTCGCTTGGTAGCTAATGATGGTGGAGACTTTGTATCTGCTAACTGGAAAGTGTGATATTTTCTTAGGTAAGTCTGTTGGCTGCTCAAAGCTGTCAGTTTTTAATTAGTTGTCTTTTTCTCAGTGATTAATAGCTTTCTCTATTTTTGTTCATGTGATATCTTTTGCCTTAGGGACTATACTCAGAAGTGCTCAGGAATACCTATTCTGTGCTCAAAGCAGGGGGTCCCCTACAACAGTTGTTGGGCGATCGCGTGGTGTCAAATATTAAATCTGTGGTTGCCACACATAAACCTTTGGAGTTATTTCCTGGATCCCACTCTATATGTTCTTAATGTGTGCCTATTAACTGAGAGATGCATGGCAAATATCTTTTCAAAAACCTTTCCTTTCAATCTGATACTAAAGTCTTTCAATAGCAAATGCTCTTCATTCTTATAACATAATATTGTTATGGGGAGTCATTTTTATGTTTTCTTTAGTAATGTTTTTTTGTCTCACCCAGCATTTTTTCAGCGAAGTATTGGAGTGCCATGTGGTGCTAAGGACTGAACTCAGACTTTCTGATACAAAGCATGCACTTCAGCCCTTTGAGATATTGTTCCCAATTATTCTCTGACAACATAGAAATAAAGATGATTTTTTGCTGTTTATTCTCTTGCTTTTCCTTGTCACGTAGGTCAATAACTATCTTGAATTACTTTGTATATATACGTTATAAAAATAAGATCAAAATTTATTTGGAACAATCTGGCACCTGTCAGACATATGGATAACTAAGATTACCCTTTTACTCTCTAAATGATATCAATGTATTTGTATTAAATCAGGTAGCCTATGATATGTATAATGGATCAGATGATCAAGTATCATTCAGTTAAATAATATGTTAAACCAATCAAAATTAAATACAGAGAAATTTTACAATATCATACTCAAGTATAAAAAACAAAAGCTCATATTTTACCCTGACACCTATATCTGATGAACCTTTGGCTAATATTCCCTTCTTTTAGCATCTGTCCTGATCATGAATATAAAGAAAGAAGGCAAATAATAATACTATTCTTTATACTATAATTTAAATAAATGGCTTACTGACATCAAAGTGTTTCTGTTGTTACCTCTTTAATTACATAATGGAGATTATTTTATAAAAATTTGAGTTTCAAATGAACTTAAACAGTCAAAAATGTCTTCAATGATAGTTGAATATGATACAGAATGAGATAATGAAGATCTGGATTCTTGTTGGAACTCGGATATCTGTAATGTTTTCATATTACAGATGTGACAACTTATTATAAATGATTTCCATAGTACAGAAGTCCATGTTGAGATAAAAAGAGTTGACAAACCTGCTTTACTTACTCGAGGCAATAAGTGAGTGAGCTTATCTTTGTCTTTTTCATCTTTTATAAACTATCAGCATTTCTTGAGGTTGCTACCTTCATCTAGGAGATGATGTTGCATCTCACTGAGCCCTTCTCACTTCCCCATATCATGATCTTTAACATTTCTTTACTTTTAAGAATAAGATAATTCGGATGAATTTATGTAAATCATTCCAAACTACCTCTACAATTCAAGAAATCGAATTCAATCATTTCTACAGAATTATTTGAATGTCTGGAATTTAGGATGTAGGATCATTGGGTACCACATAGCTGGGCATGACCTGATTTGAGCCCAATATAAAAATCAGCTGAGTTTATTTAAGCCCCATTTTCCAAGTTTTTCGGACCTCCCACTGCGTGAAAAAAATTCAAGGAGAAAAAAATCCAGAGGTTGAACAAGAAGACAGAGTAAGGGGTGACCTGACACACCTCCCAGCACCGGGAAGTATGTGCAAGCATTTTAACCAAGTGTGCTGTTCTTGGTACACCATCTCAATGACAACAAAGGGGAGAGAAGGAGAAAAATACTTCTGAGTCCTGGGTTCTGTTTCTAATGATTCTGTGAGACCACTGAACTTTCGTGACTCTCTAGACTCCATTAGATGGAAGCCCGCCCTTTCCTTCTTGCCATCTTTACACTGAGGACTCCAGAAGACCTCTGGGGTGTCCATATTCTGAATCTCTGTGGCAGCAGTACATAATAAAAATAGGTCAAGCAGGTTAGTTAAAATAAAAAAAGAATAGAATGAGATCTCCAGCAAAAAATCCAAATGACAAGTCAGTACTTGCTAAAGGAAGAGATGGCCACAAGCCAGAAATGGACCTCCCTTAGACCCATGGCTCTCTAATCATGCTTCTCCCAGCATCAACATCTGCTGGCCTTTGCATAGCCTCATCTGTATGCACACGTGTTTTTATGTTTTCACCTTGAGCGGCAGAAGAAGATGTCGGAAGCTGAACCGAGGCACTTACAACACATGATGGAGCAAAGAAGGCGCTGAAGAGAAAAGATCAGCACCTTTTTCTCTTTCATCCACAGCCAGCAAATGCACTGTTATGAGCAGTCAGCATTCCAGCTGAGCTGGGTTCAGCTTGGCCAAGGCTGGAAGGAGACCCAGAGCGGCCCAGTCCCATTTTTCCGAAGGGTGTTATTTCACCCCTGCTTCCCAGATAATGTAACTGAGTCACTCAATTGAGCATAAAATAGAAATTTGGCTTCTTATCTGCCTCAGACCTGACTTTACTATTTTCTTTCTGCAAAATACATTTTTCACTATCTTATCTTCTAATAAACAATCCTAGCTCAGCAGCCTTGTGGCAATGGCGCTGAATGCATTTAAGAGACATATTTTCCCTCTCTCGCTCCCTGCTTAAAGTCTTCTATTTAAACCCTGCCATTTCCCCCTTCCTTTTTAAAAAATAAATATATATCCCATTTGTATGCCATCTTCCCATTAAAGAATAGGCCTATTTTTCATGAGTTGTTCTGATGAATCCCTCCTTACTTTCCTTTTGTTCACTTGCTCAGAATTAAACGGATTTCAGCCTGTAAGGATAGTTGTGAAAACAGAAAGGAACTAGCCAGAAAGGGTACTTAGAGAAAAAGGAAATTTCTAGAATGGTTAGACCCCAACAAGTGCTCCATGATGATGGGATGGGCAGGGGATATAGTGAGATGAAAACCAACTATGAGTGTTTAATGCCCCCCTCTCTCTCCTTTTTTATAATATATTTAAACACCATGACTACAAACGTGTTTGTAGTTGAGTTTCGATCATAAAAGGTACACCACCTCACCAGTGCAAACTTTGTGCCACAAATGTCCCTGATCTCCCTCCTCTAGACAGGCATTCTATTTCTTTCAATCACAACCATTGTCAATATAGTTGCTAGGATAGTTATTTCTCTAACTGAACTCACCGCTCTCGGCGGTAAGCTTCATATTATGGGCCAGTCCTTCGAGCTCTCATCTATATTGTGTCTGGCATATTACAATAATGTCTGTTGTTTTTCTTAAATTCCACAAATGATTGGTACTGTTCTGTGTCTATCTCTCTCCCCTTGACTTATATCATTCAGCATAATAGTTTTCATGCCCACCCATATATAGAAAAATTCCATGATTTCATATTTTTCTGGTAGCTTCATAGTATTCAATTGTGTATATGTACCACAGATTTTTAAGCCACTCATCTGTTGTTGGGCATCTGGGCTGTTTCCAAATTCTGACTATTTTAAATAGCGCTGCAATAAATATAGGCATGCAGAAGGCATTTTTGTATTCTGTTTTTGTGTTCCTAGGATATATCCTTAGGAGTGGTATTGTGGGATTATATGGGAGCTCAATTTCCAGTTTTTTGAGGAATATCTATATTGTTTTTCAGAAAGACTGGACTAGACGGCATTCCCACCAGAAGAGAATGAGAGTTTCTTTCTCTCCATATCCTCGCCAGCACTGGTTATTCTTGTTCTTTGTGTTGTGTGCCAGTCACTGTGGCATGAGATGGTATCTCATTGCTGTTTTGATTTACATCTTTCTGATGATTGATTAGTGATGAGGAGCATTTTTTCATGAGCCTTTTGACACTTCTTTGAAGAAATGTCTGTTCATTTCTTCTTCCCATTTTGTGATGGGCTAGATTTTTTTTTCTTGTTAAATTGTGTCATTACCTTGTATGTCTTAGATATTAGCCCCTAATCTGATGGGTATTAGGTGAATAGTTTTTCCAATCTGTGTGTGGCCTTTGTATCCTATTGTAGTTCATTTATGTCTGGTTCCACTGTTTGAGCAGTGGTGTTCTCTCCTTGAAGATGGCATTGGTTTTTCTTTTAATTGAGACCATTATAAATTACAAGTCTTTCACAGTAGTATTTTGGGCATATAGTGACAATGAATTAGGGCCATTCCAACAACCAGTGTTGACTTTCCTCCACCAGAGTTCCCAGCATGCATCTCATTCTTCCACCATAAGCACCTGGTCTATTTTGCATTTAGCTTGTTATCGTTTGGATCTCTAGATTCTATTGTTGTTGACTTTGGCTTGTGCATTTAGTTCTGACAATTTTTTCCAGTCAAATCACATGAAACCACTTGGGTCCCATCAACATTTTAATTTCTTTCCTCAATTTGTAGGAAGACATAAAAATATGAGGCAAAAAATGATTCCTGTTCTAAGAATCTATGAAAAATGACGGAGCTTCTATCTAGAAAATATAAGTAAAATTTTAAAAGGAGGGGCAGATGTGGCAAGTTTTTTTGTTTTGTTTTGCATAGGTATAGTAAATGTGGAAATTAGAAAGAAAATGTCTTTGGCCTAAAGATACAGGATATCTCTACCCATGAAGCATACTATCATAAGGCCTAATACAGACTTCAGGCTATTATATATTAGTTGTCCAAACCCAAGTTCTTCTTTATGGTCTCAAGGAAAGTTCTACTCAGTTGCAGTTCTCATCAGTCTTCTATAATTAGAGATCTTGGTTTTTGCACAGATCCTGCCGGGGTGTCACGGAGCATCTTCTGATTTCATCTCACTGTCATGTGGTGAGGTAGGAAAACCTGTCATTAGATCAAGTTATTGCTGTTTTCTCATCATCAGGGTGTCATATGAATCTACTCTAGAGATTCAGTGTCAGACTGGTATTAGTCCCCCTTGCAGATGAGTTTGATTCGTGGTGCTCATACTGTTGCAGGGAAATAGATCAGTTCTAAAGTTAGGATCCAGGTTTGGGTTTGGGTGTTTTATCTATCGAGGCCTAAATAAAGTCCCATAATAACTCATGTCATGGAGTGCTTTATCTATGTGTTCTTCTATATATCTTATGGTTGTGGGTATGATATCAATGTCTGCAATCCATTTGGATTTGACCTTGGTGCATGGTGTTAGATGGGGGTCTGAGTTCAATATTTTGCGTGTGGCTGACTAATTGTCCCAATACCACTTGTTGAAGAGACTTTCCTTGTTCCATTTTGCATTTCTTGCCCCTTTATCAAAGATTAGTTGTTTGTATATCTGGGGAACATTCTCTGAACTCAAGTCTATTCCATTAATGTGAGGATCTGTCTTTATTTCTACACCACGCTGTTTTAATGACTATTGCTTTGTAATACAATTTAAAGTTGGGGAAACTGAAGCCTCCCATCTTCTTTTCTCCTGAGGGTTGCTTTAGCTATTCTTGGGTGCTTATTGTTCCAAATGAATTTCAAGAGTGTTTGATCTACTTCTTTGAAGAACTTTATGGGGTTTTTTGATAAGAAATTGCATTAAATCTGTATAGTGTTTTGGGATAATTTCCATTTTAATGATGTTAATCTTCCAATTCATGAACAGGGCATGCATTCTATTTCCTTGTATCCTCTTTTATTTCTTGAAAGAGTGTTTTTTAGTTTTCTTTGTAAAGGTCCTTTACCTCTTTAGTTAAGTTGACTCCAAGACATTTGAGTTTCTGTGGCATTAATGAGAATAGGATGTTTTTAAATATCCATTTCTTCTCTATCATTGTTTGTGTGTAAGGAGACCTTGATTTTTGCTTGTTAATTTTATAGCTGACTTTGCTATATGCATCTATTGTTTCTAGAAGCTTTTTGGTAAAATCTTTAGGAATTCCTAAGTATAGTAGCAGGGCATCTGCAAACATTGAGAGCTTGACTTCTTTCTTTCCTATCTAGTGACATTAATATCTCTTTCTTGCCTAATTGCTGTAGCAAGTTCTTCCTGTACTATGTTAAATAGGAGTGGTGAGAGGAAACAGTCTTGTCTTGTACCAGAGATTTTTGTGGAAAGGCTTTTAGTTTATCTCCATTGAGTATAACATTTATCATGGGCTTGGGGTAAATGACTTTGACTATATTAGTTCCTTCAATTCCCATCATGTTGAGAGTTTTTTTATCATTAATGAGTGTTGTAACTTATCAAATGCTTTCTCTGCATTTATTGATAGGATTATATAGTTTTTTGTTTACATGGCATTATATTGATTGACTTACGATTGTGAAAGCATCCTTTACATCTCTGGAATGAGACCTACTTGGTCATAGAGTCTGACTTTCTTGATGAGGTGTTGGATCCTGCTTTCTAGGATTTGCATCTGTGTTCATCAGGGATATTGGTCTGTAGCTTTCTATTTTATCTGGTACTCTTTGGGCATGCAAGATTTGATTTTATGCTCTGGGAGTTTCTCTGCAATGATATCCTTGACTATTGATTTTTCCTGAGCATTTTTCTTACTGGATTTCTGGACTCCAGTGATTCTGATGTTGTTTCTGTTCAGTTTATCATAAAGTTCTATTTTCATCTGCACACATACTTTGAGGATTTTTTTCCATTGTCCGATCATTTGTTTTAAGACATCATTTAAGATGAGATGCATCTCATCTTCCAGCTCATAGATTCTCTCGTCAGTGGCTTTTACTCTGTTGAAGAGATTTTCCAATGAGGTTTCCATTTCTCCGACAAAGCTTTTCAGTCCTGTTATTTCAGTTTCAAGTTTTCTCATTTCTATTTTCACATCCTCTTAATTTTTATTCATGGTTCATTCAACTCTATCCATGCTTTCTTTGAGTTCTATGAGGATCCTCCATATTTCTTCTCTACAGTCCTTATCTAAGAGACTAAATAGGCGGTTGACACTTTTTAGGTCATAAGAGCTGCCATCTTCATTCTCTACGTATGGTGGAGTCCTGCATTGTTTTCCCATTGTCATGCTTCTAGTGTGACGTTTTCTATGTGTTGTGCTGGTCTTCCTTGACTAAGAGATATGTGCTTTCTTGGAGTGGAGAAGCAGGCTCCACTGTTTTCACCCTTCATGAATGGGGTCAGTTCACCTCCATTGACATGGCTTCTGCAGTCTCGTCTGGGTGGGTTGGTCCCAGCGTTGGTAGCTGCAGATCTGGATTAAAGCTCTCTCTCTCAATGCAGACTGTCATCAGATGTACCAGATACTTAAGCCTAAGCCACAGAGAAAAATGTAGGAAAAGAGAATCAACATTTATTATAACTTTCCACAGGCAAACTCCCAAGAGAACAAACCCATTAATCAAGAGGGGAAATAGCCTCAATGTTGAAGAGGGGAAACTGAGGCTCTGAGCAGTAAATGCAATCAGAATATGGAATCCAGGAGTTGGTCTCCAGATAGCACTGAGAGATTTTGGTATATCACACACACACACACACACACACACACACACACACACACACACACACACACACCACCACATACACTCAGCTATTTTAGTTTATAAAACTCCTGGAAACTATAGAAAATTAAAGGTTAATGAATTTGCCAGTTTACCAATGCATTTACCGCCAGTATGTTGTCAGTTTATAGTCAA